>JAOEHI010012378.1:0-31890 GCA_025447815.1 Percopsis transmontana
AACAAAAAAAAATATATACACTATATATATATATATATATATATATATATATATATATATATATATATATAGAGTATAGACTTTAAAGATGTTCATAAATCTACTGTGATTAAAAATGAGGTTTTTTTGTGTACCTGAAAATTCTCCCCCTACCACCCCCCTACTTCCTCTAAGTCCTGCCTCGGGAAAAGATTTGCTCAGAAGATTAGTGAAAGCTAACTCTTATTAGAGTCAATTACCAATAAATAGTGCAATTAACCACAAGGCCATCTGCAAAAAAAATAGAGACTTTGTTTCTCTACAGTAACTGTCCATGTGAAAAGAGAGTACTATAGATCACTCTAAATAATCCTAATATCATTATCATAAACAAAAGAATAAGAATGTACTCAATAACAATTGACATCAAACAATAAAAATAGGTCTAAAATATTATTTTGCCAGTCTAGAGCTGACAGAGCATTCTAAAACTTTCTGGTTCCACAGAAGGTTTTTTATGCGGAATTCAGCCAGGAGGCCTTATTTAACTTCCTTCAGCTCCTGAGGGACCCAAAGCTCTTAAGACGTAACCAGGGGCGAGACTTATCAGATATCATTCATAGCAAAGTCTCAAACTTCACAGAAGACTAGTTTAGCAAATTATAAATGGCCGTAATAGGATTCTGTAGGCTTGAGTTTAACGTGGAGACAGAACTCCACCTGGACTCATACCACGGCTGCTGCTGTCACCTGTCTCCTGGTTCAGTGTATCAGTGTGTGTTGGGTCTGAAGATGTTTTACCCCTCAGGTCCACAACGACCCAGGCTGCAGGTCCTCTCCCTACGCCTGCTCTCGCTCCATTAGCCTTTTCCTTCCCTGGGAAGGAGAGGTTAGGTTGCATCGCACACATGTGACCTACAGGGGTGAAAGGTAATGTCTGTCTAACCTACATATAAGTTTGCTAAAATGCACATTATGACTGGTGGATTCTTCTGTTAATGTCGGTGCTCCAACTCTTCAGAATCCAGCTGCCATTTTACATCCATGACCTGGAGTTGGAGCAGATCTCCCAGTACATCCTGGTCACCCAGCAGCATGGCTTCACGCTGGCCTGGGAAGGACACACAGGCTCAGTATACATCAAACTCAACCCAGAATTTGTGGGCAGAACATGCGGCCTGTGTGGAAACTTTAATGCTGACGTCCAAGATGACCTCAAAACAAGCTATGGTAGGGTCAGACTTTGTCATCTGTTGGAGGAAACTGCATTGTTCCCTAATGAACTACCAGAAATGTCCTCATTTAATCAATTCATGTTTATGCTGATTCTATATAAACATGAGGAACATAATCTAGATAGCGGTTTCTTTCCATTTCAACTGAACTTGCTACAAAATTGATTAGTAACAGTTTATAAATCAAATCAATAACTTCATCTTAATAAGCAGTGACCAGAGATTACAGTGATTTGCTTTATTATAGTCAATCAATCAACCTAAATTGACCATGCTACACTTGTTTTAAAAAAATAACTAAAATGCAAAGTTAAGTGTTATTTTATTACAAATAAGAAATGTGAATCTCGATTGTGTGAAAAATGTACGGGGTGGGAGTAAATAGTTTCTCCCTGCATTATGACCCCACAAATGACCACTGCATTTAAAAATAAGGTGGACAGAGACAGGTTTAACACAATGTATGTGTTAAATTAATGTGATAAACATTTATTTGTGTTGTTGTTTGTTGTCAGTAAAGTGTAGCTGTGTAGTAATGCTGTTTGTCCAGGTGTGCTGACTGAAGACGTAGAGATGTTTGGGAACAGCTGGATGGAAGCAGAGCCTAATGTAGCCAACTGTCCAACAGTTCAAGACAGCTTTACCTCGCCATGTGTGGCGCTAGATTCACACACCTTGCTGGTGAGACACAGTAAAGTGCCGCTAGCACATACAGCATGCTAACACACAATACCTTTTATCAAGTGACCTGATTGGACCTTGTGATTTGTCTTAAACCACTTAAGAAATAGTTTGTGGAGATTCCTGCCCTCTCCACAGCAACAACATGTACAGTAAAACAGAAAAAAACGATTATAACAGTCTGTGATGCAATATAAAAAAATTTAACAACGTAACCTCCCAATGCTAAAATAATAAAATGTGTAAACAGTATAAAATTTTCATTTTACAGATACAGTTAAGAAAACTTTTTTGTCATTATTTACAAAAACGTATTATACTAAATATGTGTTGTTTTTCTCATCGTCATGGTGAAAGAAAGTGGAGGAGGTGTGTAGCATGCTGTTAGAGGAACCGTTCAGGAGCTGTCATGAGTTTGTCAGCCCGCTGTCCTACATGGCCAGCTGCTCAAATGACCTCTGTCTGTAAGAACACACACACACACACACACACAGCCACAGGAACCTGAGGCGCTGATAAAGAAGGAACCTTATTGAGTCATAGGTCATTACTGTTGCATGTACTGATTCTTATTCTGATGAGGTTTAGTTTGGAGAACATAAAAGATTGAAAAATGTACTACTAACTAGTATATCAAAAGAAGCATGCATTTGTATATCTGTGGCATCTGTGGCCATCAACATTTTTCTTGATTTTAGCTTGACCTGATGGCTACTAAAATTAACAAGATTGCTTGAAGTTGATGCTTGCAATTTAAACTTAACAGCCACCTTACTTCGTGCTAAAATGATGGATCTGTGGCATTTCATTAGCTCAATGCCAAGAAAGTAAAATATGTACCAGGGGCCTTGGACACAACCCTTTCTATGAGCGACTAAAAACTCTTTCTGTTTGTCCTTGGTTGAAGGTCAGGTCCCAACGGTGATGTGGTTTGCCAGGTGTTCACAGAGTACGTCCGGGCCTGTGCCCATGCTGACCACCCACTGCATGATTGGCGGGCCCACCTACCACAGTGTGGTACGTTCCTTAGCACCTACCAATAAGGAAATGAATACGATGCAGTACTGGTAATGGCCATCAGGCGGCTGTCTCCAAAACAGAGTAGATTCATGATTGGAAGTAATTGAGAAAGAGCCCTAACTTCTCTCAAGAAATACAATTAGGTCATTGAGAAACACAAAGGCAATAGATGTTTTCCTTAAAGAAGTTCTAAATAGACAATTTCACTTCTTCTAATGAATGTGACAGTGTTGATTTGGAAAAGTGTTGCTCCATTAAAAACTGGAGTAACCAGATCTGGGTATTCTCTACCCCTCCTCAAAACAATGAAGTCGTAAGCCCTTTAAACATGTGTGAAAACAGTCATGTAACACACCATTGGAAAGAGAAGGGTCTGAACTATGAAGCTATCGAGCCAATTGTTGCCCAAACTAAACCAAATTCCAACCCTAAACAAAGAAATAAGCATATCGTAAACTTTACACTCACTTTGCGCACAAAAGTTCGCTAAAAGTTCGTAAAGATCGTCTTTTTTCGCGCTATCTACACAAACGATACGTCGTCTCAAAAGCTGAGACTCCACAGATTCCAACTATATTAGCCATTTGTCGCTACGACGAACACCCATTGAACTATCCGTAAATCCGAGATAGAGCTGTAATGCATTTCTATGGCTGAGCGTAATTTGCGCAGCCCTTCAGGGACAGGGCTGCATTCAAGTTAACAAATGTTTAGTCTTGAAGGCATTTCAGAGAGTACTTTGTACATATAGTTAACGTTACAAATAAAAAAAACATATATTTATGGAGTTATTTGCAATTATAACAGCATCAAAATGTATCTATTTGTAAATCATACTTCTACTAAAAAAAGGAAATTACTGAAGTTCTTCAACTTATTGACATCAAACTTGACGCATATTCTCATAAGATGTTGTGCTATGGTCCAAAAGTGTTTTGGGGCTTCATCTGCATAATTTCAATCAAATATTCATTGATTTTCTGTCAGGCGAAAATTAAATCTTCCATTTATTTCTGTGTTCTAGCTTCATGTACTCTGACCCATTAACATCCACATTGATTATTTGTGGATCACCACAAGAGACATCTCACAGGTGTTACCTTTCTTTTGGTACCTAGATTATCTGTATAGCCCTTGTAGTTTTGGAGGTATACTCTATTCAGTCTGAGCTTTTTCGAGGCAGCGACCTGACAAAAGGGCGTAGGGATAAAGAGGTTAAAAAATAGCTTTCAGGGACTTTGTTCTGGTTATTTCACCTCTGTAGTGAAATGGAACAAGGGGAGGAAGTGAGAGCCTCCACCAGACCAGAACCTAAACAGGAGAAGAAGACTTCAGAGAAGGTGGAGGTGGCACCGCCCCCTAGTGCTCGGAGGAACACATCCCTGCATATGGAGGACCTGGAAGAACCTCTCTCCCCCATACCTGACAGCGACAGCAGCATTGAGGAGTGAGTACTGTGTGTGTGTGTGTGTGTGTGTGTGTCATGGGTCATCAGGATGCTTGCACAATAAGAGTGTTTCCAGAATGTTGGGTGATTAGTTGGGGGTTCTGTGGGTGCTATAGCAATAAAGAGATAATAAAACTAGATTCATGATGATTTCAAAATCTTGAAATCATCCAGTGACCCCCCTGTCCACAACCCCAAAAAAAGCATCCTGTGAGGGGGTCATCTCCACCTATTTCACCCTCCACTCTACTTCCCTACTGTCTGTCCAGCCTCCAGCGGTTCATCACCTCCGAGGGGGTGTCCATTTTGAAAGCCAAGCATTTCCTGGAGCGGGAGGGCCGCCGGTTGATGGAGAGACAGGCATCTTTGCGGGCGGCCCAGTCCGGCTCCTCTCAGGACCCAATCTGGCAGGCAGGGGGAACCCAGGAGGCGATGAGAAAACTCCAAGAGGTAGGAATGTGTCCCCTCACTCTTCTCTTGTTTAGATAGACCACTCCTCTTCTAATGCTCCGTCTGTCCCCCGCCTCAGGAGGCAAGCAAAGTGGAGGAGTTGCGGCTCGCTGTACAGAGAGGGAGCGCTCTCCTGCGGAACAAAGAGGAGCACCTTCAACAGCTGGAGAACTCTTTGGCAGAGGAGGTTGGCGTAAAGAACAGTTATTTTTATGTACCTCCCTACCTGATGCAGGGAATGTATAGGGTCTAAGACCATTACTGGGTACTCAGGGTTGCTGTGGACAGCATAATCCACTTCTCCTCTCACAATGGCCTTTTAAAAATGCAAGTAAAAAGTAATATTTTTATCAGTGAGTTCATACAGTATAGTTATAGAATACATTTTGAATCTTGAAAAGGAATAAGTACACTTAATATACTTAGTACACTTAATGAGTATACTTAATTTTGAGTTTGCACCAAACAGTTTACAAATATAAGGTGTATCCTTTTGGTGCTTTGCTAAAACAAAACTTTTAGATGTTAGTGCTGAATATTTGCAATATTATACGTGTTAGCGGTGTTACGTTTACATTTTACATCTTGGTCATTTACCAGACACTTTAATCGAAGCGACTTACAATAATAAATACATTTTTCGAAAGTAGCTGAAATGACCAGACATCACAGTTGTTGTCTGGTCATTTCATGTTGTTTGTTGCTAAGACATTGTGTCATGTTCTCTTCTCCCAGCCTCTGTTTGAGGATCAGTCGGGCCTGGCAGGGAGCCGTAAGGTGACGTTTGATGTGACAGATTCTGAACTCAGCAGTACTGTGGATCCACCAGATGGGACAGGTGACATACACTGGCTCTTTTTCAAAATAAGCCAAATAAGATATTATATCTTAAGATAATAAGATATAATATTCAATCAAATCACACATGCAGACTAAGAACACCTTGAAAATAACAAAGCATTTGTAAGGGCCTTACACCCTATCTTTCTCTTCGAAGGATAGGGACAATGTAATTTCACATTTCTCCTACTAACCAAGTGTAGATATAGCTCTTAACTTGGAAGCCACAGAACTGCAAAAAACGATAGTCACAGAGCTGTACTGCTGATTTAATCCTTGATGAATTATGTGGCTTTTATTCAAATGAAGCGACTGTGATAAACTTGTTGTTTCCTCCCCCACCCTTCACACTCTTTCATCATTAGGTTACCATCGAACCGTTCCAGCCAAAGTGCAGCTGTTGGGAGAGTCCCTCCAGCTGATCTCAGGCCAGCTCAACACCGTCCTGAACAAGCTTGGATCTCTGGCCCAGGGACCGAGCGCTGCACACTACCCCGCCTACCCTGTCCCTCCACCTACCTCCACCTCAGTCCCCTCGGCCCCGCTGACGCCTCCCTCCTTTGGCCTATCAGGGCCCCCCTGGGCCTGGGGGCCACATATAGGACCCACGACCACCCCGCTCTTCTCCACCTCCATCTCCGGAGGGACAAGGGCCTCAGATAACCTCTTATACAGTCGCTGGGCTCAACTATTTCCTGGTATAACAATGCACCCATTGGCTCATGTGTTGATTTATTTCCATTGAAAAATCGGTGAATCCGTTTTTTATAATATTTCTAATGTCACTGTGCTGAAGACAACTGCATATGTCTGACTTTTAGGGGCACCTGTAGAGCCTGTAGCCTCAAGCACCATGAGAAGCAGCTCAGCTTACGCATCTTACACTCCTGCTGGGTAAGATGATGTTACTTCTTATATAGACTGTATTATATTCTAATATATTATTTACCGTGTATATATATATATATATGCTTGTGTTAGCGAGCACGCCCGTAGCCTGATACAGAAGTCAGCAGAGGTGGACGGTCAGAGGCTGCAGGGGCTGATTGACAGCAACAAGAGGTGGCTGGAGATGCGGAAAAAAGATACCAGCATGTATCCTTCTATATCAGTGGTGTTCTTGTTGAGCCCCCGTAGTTTGCGACCCCTCTCTATTAACCACGTCTTAGCATAACATACCTGTATATAGTGTAAAATATTGTGTATATATGTATAACAACCAGGATAAGACTCTTCTTAAGAGTTTAAGGATGACAAATGCTCTCTTAAACATATCAGACCTCAATCATATTAAACCTTTAGCACGTGTTCGATCTTTCTTGTTCACAGGAATATGTTGTCTCAGATCTCTCATGCTATACTAACTCACCTGCTGTGATTTTAATCACTAAGAAAACTCATACCAGACTGCGTGCTTGCACATTGCCACCCATTGTCATTGGCCTTAACCCCACTTACTCAGACCACTGTTCACTCGTTACCGAGCCCCATCCAACGGAGTGGTTCAACTGGGGCTAGACGATAAGAACCAAATTAAAGTTTACCATTACTGAGGGCTATGGAACCTACAGAAAATGATGGGGGCAGCAAACCATACAGGATTTCAGGGTCTTTCAGATACCATTTCTCGAAAGCACTATGCTCTTAAAATCCTGACCTTGGTTGGGAAGAGGGTAAATATTTTTAGAGTGAATCACACATAGTTAAGATAAAATATTTTGTGTCCACATATCCCTCTGATAAAAGGTGGATATTTTACCTCATGTCTCAAAGTGCAGGGACAGTCAGGAGTGCCTAGAGGCTTCTGTTTCCTGGTGAGGACAATCCAGCAGATATTTACAGGGATATATTTAAAAGAGATGCAGGTAAACCAAGAATACGTTAACATAAAGTGTTATTTAGTTAAGGCAGTTCTAAGCCTAACCCTTATCCTAGGCAGTTGTGTGAGATGGAGTATAACAACTACATTTTGTGGTCAGTTTAATTATTAAAACCCAACCCTAACATATTTTTATCAGTAGGAAGTGTGTGCCTTTTTAAAGTAGTTTGCTATTGGAAAGCAACATTGCTTTTGAGCCGTCTTAATTCAAATGACAGTCCTAGTCATTCCTGTTTACAGATAATATTCCCCTTAGGTAAACGCTGGTTCTCTGAAAACTAAACACCGGACACTCGACTTCAGGTTTGAGAAAATCAAGAATGAAGAACCTTTCTACCGTTCACTGACCTTTTAGAATTCTACATCCTTGGGTGTAGGCCTACCAAATGACACACTTGAGCAACTTCCAACTCTGTAAAATGGCATAAATGAGGACTGTTTGAATATACTTGAATATACTTACAAACAATTTTTCGTTAACAGGGCAATAGTTTACTTAATGATAAACTGTATCAAGACAATGGGAGAAAATTCCTGCTGCTCTTGTAAATATTTGTGGATAGATGTTTGTGTACATTTTATTTGTACTTTTCTATGAAATTAAATTAAATAAATGTGTTTACTGATACATTATCTGTTCTGAGCCTATGACCGGTTCCAGGACACTAGAATGACACAGAAAATATATCTGAAAACAAGACCTTTATTCAGGACCCTTGCATTATTCTTGACATAATTTTCTCCTACAGTACAGTGCAAACCAAATACCTTCTCAGAGTCTTGACATTAAGAAGAATACAATCATTTTCTCCAATGGAGGAGTGGCAGCTGGGAGATCTGACTTATCAGAGCAGAGTATCACAATTAAACGAACATTGAAGGCCACTGACAAATTGGATGTGAAAATTATTACAGGTTTCCTTACACACACACACACACACATACAGACACACCCCTGTACAAACATTAGCACACACAGTATATAAACATACAGCATACAAACGGCATCATTTCAAAATGCATCGTTGATTTGAGAGTAAAATGTAATGCAAACAGTATAAAACAAAGTTAATTCCAAACATGTTATTTTTTAAGCAATAGTTTCCATAGTTATTTTTATCCTTGACATTAAGCAAACATTGATTAATGACAGTTATTTCGATGGTGGCAGCAAGAACAAACACTTCAGTATCCCGAGTTCAACCTAAATCTTGGTTGGCACAGCAAGTGTCCTTTTATGTGGAGGGAGGGACTACCACCCCTCCCTGGATCGCCATTAGTTATGAGACTAATGAGACCCACAGTACCGATGGCTACTGGCTGTGTCCATTTTGAGCAGTTCTGTTACTGGTCAGCAAGACATGGAGTGAGAGATAGATGGGTGATACGTCGCAGAAAAATAGCTGAGCTCTTATAGACCATGCCACATCTAAAAGACAAAGATCTTGTCTCTCTGGATGGTGTTAAGGTCATCATCCATGGTCAGAAGAACCTAATTGGGAACAGAAAAGTGAAGGCTTAGTGGCGGGCTGGCACAGAGTGCTGGGAATGGGACAAGATTCTCGTTCAATTGTTATGGCGCTGTGCAGGCGAGCAGGCATACACAATTTGTACAAACAAACATTTCCATACCAGGAATGACCCAAACATGGCAATGGAGGACAAGAAGTGCCAGATATCGTGGTCGTCAAAGAATGAGAGCAGGATACAATCTCTGTTGTGCTCACGAGACTCCGCAGGAGTTTTCTGTCATGGGGGGGATTGAGAGACACATACACGCAGGTCAGTGCTGATATCTCGTATAATATATGAGTGCGGAGTCAGTACCAGGCACCAACCGATGCATAACCCCTATTGGCCAGATAATACACACTATCCCTTATTTAGATAAATTGGTGTGTGTATGTGTGTGAGTGAGAGAGATACAGACACAGACCTGCCATGTGCTGAGGCCCTGGAAGAAGAAGAAGAGAGCAAATCCCCACACCACGGCTGTAAACAGAATACACACCAACGCCAGACACTGGATTCGCTCGCCACTTCGCAACTACACACACACACACACAAAATTAATATATAGCTCAACTTTTGGATGGTGCTTGTAATATTTCATTTCCAAAGTGCAACATTAAAGCAAACACCTTCATAATGATGTAGAAGGCAAAGTAGAGAAGCAGGTTACAGATGGCGATGGCCAGCAGGTAGGAGGCAAAGTCATTAGGTCTCACTATGAGCCCATAGGCAGCCCTGGAGAGGAACAGAGGGAGTTCCAGGGGTGGAAGGGACGAGCAGAGGGATGGACAGGCAAATCCATCAGTCAAAATTTGTTCAAAATGACTATTTACTTTGAACAGATTCCAAGCCACAGTGCTGGGCGGAGGCAATGGCCCGAGTATACTTACAGAGACCAGTTGATTATGTTCCCCATCACAAGCAGAACCATACGGTCCTGGCAGACAGAGAGAGAACATGTGAAGAACAGTGTTATCCTCCTACTGTGGCAGCCGGTGCTCCATGTGACCGCTGACATGGTTCTGATGGTCAGTAAGGGATAGCTAAGGGCACTGGGTACTCACAATATACATGGGTCCGCTGCACTGTCTTATGCAGTCAGTGTAGATAACGTACACCACCCTGCGAAGGATCCCAGAGTCTGACACGCACACACACACACACACACACACACACACACACACAAATATCAAAACCCTGGGTTGTGTATTAAAAAGGTTGAATGTAAAGCCATGACACCACAAGCTAATAGTAAAACTACTACAGTAAGAACTTGAAATACGCTAGGTCACCAGGAACGATATGGCCGCCACATCATAGAGACCCTCTGTCGTATTCTAAATGGGCCTGTTTATGCAGATATTTATTTATTTTGCACATCATCCGGGTTGAGAAACTGTTAGGTTTACTCCAAGCTCCAAACCTGTAGAGCAAGACATGGTGTACGGTCTCACCTAGCCTCCACCGGCCCATGTAGTACAGCTGTGTGCTGAGCAGGAGGGTGGCCAGGATGTGGATCACTGAGAATACAATCCAGAACACCATGTGGCCTCTTCCAAATACCTACGGAACCAGGAACCGGGGGAAAGGCATTCTAGCAAACTAGAATTTGAATTCATTCTAGCATTCTAGTTTGAATGCTAAATCAGGCTTATTGGACAAATCACATCATGTGATGCACAAATCTGGTCTCCATTCTGCCCCCCAAATAAATACATACCGCCCATTTAACATTACGTCTCGGCGTCTTCCACTATGTGCACGCGTGACTTTCTGTGTGAAGCACTCACCACTCCCAGCACAGAGAAGAAGATGACAGCGGCCAGGCAGGCGTAAGCAGTGTAGGCACTGGCGTTGATGTCTGGATGTCTCTTCTGGTACAGCTTGAGCATACACAGGCCCGCTATCATGTACATGAAGGAGGTGTCTGGACCGAGAGAGGGGGTCAAGTTAAGCGCTTGTCCCGTCACATTGGCTAGGGGCTTTCACGCACAACCAGGTGAGGTGTGGGGAGGCGCGTACCAAACTGGAAGTTGGTGTAGTTGGGACAGACGTGGTAGCAGGCGCTGAGCAGGCCCTCCATCATCAGTGCAGTTCCCATGGCGTAGAACAGGCCAAAGTGTTTAGGGATACCACACTCCTGACGGGGAGGACAGAGGACATAGAGGAAGGACATGGGGAGGGTGAGGTGACAAAAAGGAACTCTAAAGGCCCTTTCTCATAAAAAAAATAAGAGAACTTTTGTTTAAAAAAAAAAAAAAAAGGAATAATAATAATAATAATAATGGGGAAAATTTCTTCTGCTGCAATCTGTCGAAAATCTATTTGGAATAGATTCGATTTTTTACAGCAAAAAAAGATGGTGGACCAATAGAAGTGTTTTTCTGGGACATGTCAAACGCAATGACATGACATTTGATGGAGGTGCCAGGTTGAGACATTACCAGTAGCAGGGAACATTTTATTGAAAATAATTTATTGAAAATAAAGCTTTCATTTCATCTAATCGGAGTGATACATTTTCAAATTTTTCTGTACATATATCTGAGTACGCTTGTGTACGTACGTGTGTGTGTGTGTGTGTGTGTGTGTGTGTGTGTGTGTGTGTGTGTGTCTCACCAGTGCATTGAGGTCATTGCGTTCCAAGGCTCGGCTGTGCATGATGTCTCTCTTGAGGACGATGAGGAGGAAAAGAAGACCAAGCATCACGTATCCTACGTTACTGAGGATGTTGTTGAACGCACTGCGCAACAGACAAAGAGACTATCAGGTTTGTACTTTGGTAATGCGTGTGTACACAAGCACACACACAGACACGCGCACACACCTTAGCGCTCCCAGGGGGTGGGCACACAGGAAGTTGTAGTAGCAGATGTCCTGGTTTCCCGTGACATTGACAACCTGAGGGGAAGAGAGAGTCATTTACTTATGGTACATATTAGTGTGCAGATTAGTGTGTCAGAACAAATAATATGAGAATGACTTGTGTGTATTTGTGTACCGTCTGATAGGTAATGACCAGCTGGATGACAGGCAGGGCATAAAACACAGCAATGGTAGCGATGTTCCTAAGGAGAGGGAGGATGTATAACTTACCATTTACCTCAAATAACTGTGATGTTAGAGCCATTATGAACACGCCTTTAAAGGAATACTAAGAACAATTTTCAGCTTAAGATATTATATTTGACCCAGTGTGTGCAGATGCTTGTTTGGATTTAAACAGTTCCCACCAGGATCAGATCAGATGCACATGCATTAGAGCAAATATTACATGGTATATCTTTATATGGTCAAAAATAATAACATGTGTGTATCATTAATATGTCATTCTTATAATAATAAGTGTCTATAGGAGAGTTAGGCTTTAGCAAAAACCCATCTGCTGGTTCAACGTTGGGGCTGGCATGATGTGTGTCCTCAGCTGCCTCACCAGAAATAGATCTGATACTTCTTGCTCAGGATCCGCTTGTCTTTGCGGGCCAGATCCGACACACACAGGTACTTCTGTAGCAAGTAGATGAAGTCACCGTCACTCGTGGTCATCACAGCCACGAGAAATACTCATATATATAGGAATGCAAATAGCAGTTTTTGAGCGTACCTCCAGTGTTGTGTTGTTTCAGCACGATAGTTTAAACAGGAGCTTCTGATTAGCTTTAGAAATCCTTTGCCCGGTGATACCACTCAAAAACAAACATCTAAACTACTATGTCATTTCCCCACTCGCACCAACAGGTGGCCTGTGGCTGCCTCTACGGGGGTTGTGTATTAATAATGTAATGTCTTGCTTAGAGGGAAGGGCCGTTGGAGCCGAGCGGCGACGCGTACCTTAGTGCGGACAATGTTCTTGTCTGAGTCGACGTCAGCTAGGGTGTCGTAGTCGTCCTCCTCCACGGAGCTCAGAGACTCCCGTCTGCTACGCCCCACGCCCACGCTGTCCAGAGACCGCTCTGATACGGGGTTAGGAGAAGGAACAACACACAGCGGCAGACAGAGAAGATCATTTTACTAAATTACACACATAGAGACTCAGTGATTTAGTTTTAGATTTGAACCATTGGAGGCACGGTGGATTTAATGGAAATCTGTAATGGATGTCGTCTATTGAAATTTGAGGCGGTCATGCTTTTTGGAATTTGACATTTAGATCTTTCAAAATGTTAACAACAACATTGTTGTTTGGGTTGAATGTCATTAGACCACTTCATTAGGTAATTCCGTGCCATGCGTAACACATGGTTTGGTCTCCGTCAGACTTCGATCTCATTTAGGTATGATTGATACAGTGCTGATTGGTGCGGTGCATTGATTGGACTGATTTATTGGATTACAAGACAGTGTGTGGGTCACCAATATGGACGGCTATGTGGTGAAGGTGACTGAGGATTGTTCGACGTTTGAAAGCATCCTGTCCTGATGGACAAAAATAGACACACAGATAACCAGTAAGGGACCAGAGCCAAGTGAAAGCCACCTATCGTTAAGGCAAGAGGTGAGAGGCTGTGGTAAATATTTTGGGGTGATAGCAGTGTGCCAGTGTTACAGTGAGGGTTTGCAAGCAAGACAGTGTAAGTGGGGATACGGTGTTAAGCTATAGAACACTGCGGGCCATTCTTATCAATACAGCAGCTGGTTTCACTCATTAGAGCATGTTCAACCAGAACACGAAAACCAAGTAGTGGAATCAGCTAGTTGGAATAAAATCCTGAACACTAGAGGCCCTCCATGTCATACAGAGTCATAGTTACTCTGTGTCTGTGTGTCAGCCATGCAGCGTTTGAGTCCTCATACCTATGTATCCATAGTTATTGTCCGTTGACGTGGCACTGTCAGTGACAGCCTCTGAACTCAATGTGCTGCCGTTGTCAGCTGTAATGAAAAGGAGTGGTGTTGTTCCCATCAAGCTGTTCGAAACCATCACCTAAACCTTTGTCTTCCACAAAACAATCTAAATAGCTTCTACTTACCAAAAGAGCCATACTCGTAGGGTGAAGCTGCTGTCTTTCCTGTTGACAAAAGGTATACATAGAAGTTAACGTACTAACTACAGACAATAGCCTTCACGTACGAGCAATGACATTATTAATATTGACTGTGTATGCTAATTACAAAGAGGCAACGCATGAGCATAGAGAATTAGTCAAATAAATCCCATCTTTGACACTGTAGCTTGGCTGAATGTTTGAAGACATGAATAAGAAATCCTCAAGTGTAGTCTAAAACAATATATTTTAAACTATGCTGACTTGAAGCTTTGTTATTAACTGGTTAGAACTTGTGGCGATTGGTTAGTACAATAATAGCCCGTTAGGTCCCAACTACGTTGTAAGTAGTTCCTTCATGCAAAACACGCAACTAACCAGACCACAGACACTACTGCACAAACCCAAAATAGCCCCACAAAAGTGAAAAGCCCATCTTGATCTATACAGATAAATCTTAGAAGTGCTTTCATTGGCCTGTCCCGACTCAAACTGTATGTGCTGAAGAGTTTAGCGCTTCTACAGAAAAGCACTAAGAAACATATAAGCATAAGAAACAGCAGTGTGCTCATTGCAATGGTTAACTGTAGCATTATGTCACCATTCTTACCAAGCAGAGACGCTGTGCCACGCATCAGCATGAGGGAGAGAGTTTAAATGACATATTCAATATAGACAGAAAGAAAACAAAAAGGAAACATTATCTTATCAAATTATTATGATCCTATTTTGATAGGGCACTTGTTTCTCTGACATATTATAGTATAGTAGAATCACATCTATAACCTACAGTACAGAATGCAGATATACACTTACAATGGTATGGTTCATACACCCTCTCTAAAGAACCCCTAATGGACCAGTCCAGCATAGCTAGTTGCCAGGATACCTGATTCTGCAGGCGACGTGTCAGCAGGATTCACAAGGACCTCTCTCCCATTTTTCATTCTGCAATGGAGGAAACCACTTTGTGTATTCGGTCTACTCTTATTCTTGTAGTGATAGTTAGAATAAAGTCAATCTACACTGTCAGATAGAGTGGGAAAATACAGACTTACACTTACCATTAGGTCATTGCCAAAGTGTCTTACAGTGAGTACATTACAAGGAGAAGCTAGGGTGTACAGGTAGGCCGGGCATGTCAGGGATCGAACCCGGGAGTGGTCGGTTGGATGCCGACCAAATTAACCACTAGCCTATCCTGCCCCCTATTAGTATTACAATTTACATTATTTGTACATAATGTACATTATTATACAGGATTTCTCTTTTTATTTTACATTAATCTGTAGACCATGTAGATTATAACGGTCAGTGGTGACGTGTTTTAATGTTCCGATTTATAAATAATAAACAATGCCATAACCATTTCAATTATTTCTAACATTACTCCAAGTGCTGTAAACGTGTACAAATTCATACAAAACCACGTGATAGGTTTCTGTATAAACATCGTATCCATCTCTCAAGCAACGCTGCGTATCACTACTATACGTGTACCACCCCTGATGATCATATTGCACAGTACAAACACGACGGGTTGTGGAACGAGGTGCGTGCGGAGATCAGACGGGTGTTTACCTCTTGTTCTCTACACAGGCCACCAGGAAGGTGAGCAGGTACAAGGAGAGGAATATGCCCAGACAGAACAGCATGCCGTGCACGTACACGTCGGCTGTCCGGAAGAAATACACAGGGGGAAGGATGCATGCTAGTGGTCAACAGCATTATAATATAACATAACTAGAGGCAGAATATGATGGCAGTGTCCTTGTCAACGTGTCTTCCTAGACGGGACGCTCTCCGATTACGGGGCGGTTTGCATTTCTTCAGGTGGGACTTACAGCTGATGGCGGGGGTGACAACCACATCCAGGAGCTTGCTGCGGTTGCCAGCATCAATCAGCTCATCAGGACGCAGTGGGTAGAAACGTAGTGGACCCCCGCAGGCCTCATCCTCTGTCTTCACCACCACCACCACATAGAAACTGTTGCTGGGGAAATCCTTTCTCTGAGGAGAGGATTTGGGGCACATCAGTCTCCATTGAAAACCCGGCAACAGAACTCCTGGCCCATCAGCGGCCAGGTGGGTAGTTCAATTGGTGCTGACAGCATTTATGTGGCTAATCTTCTAAAATTGTCCCTACGTGTTGTTCTGATTGGTTGAAGGTAGTCCAATTGCCTGCTAACACCCGTGTTTAAAATTCACTATCACACATTTGTTGACAGTGGTCCAATCATCTGCTAAGGACTTTGGTTGACACCTATTTGCAGCGCCGCTACTACGAACCGAGTTCTGAGACGGATGTGCGGAGCAGAACAATTTGTGAATCTTGAGACAAGGGGGTCTTACCAGGCTACAGAGGACCCTCATCTGTGGATTCCATTTAAACATTAACAGGACTGGATTGGTTATTGGAAACTATTTGTGGTGAGGTGTTTCTGTACAAGCACATAGTTTTTAAGGAAATATTGCTACCTGCACGGTAATGGCTCCCTTCTTTGTCATGGTCTGGTACATCCCAATGAAGGCCACGTTGTTGTCAAGATCATATACAGGGCACTGGAGAGGACAGACAGAAAGTGAGTGACTGAGAGAGAATGAGAGTGAAGGATATGAACAAATACATAATATCGATCCCATCCACAAGACAGCAGTACCCTCATCTGGCTAAGACGTGTCACTTCATGCCTAATCTGGCCTAGAGCCACAAGAGCACTAGCCTCACGAGACCATCCTTATTTTGCAAGCTCCTGTTTGGCTTTGCCACAGATATCAGTCTGGAACCCCTCAATTAAAATTTTTTTAAAATCAAACTTCCTTAAACGCGATTGGACTACTGTATCTTCATCTCAACCAATCAGAACATTTAACATCAGCCAAAGCGCCATCTTTGTAAGACACATTTTCTTGTAAAAGTGTACTTTCACAAAGAAAAAGCACGACAGGAGGATATAAGAATATCTCTAAGAATGGAAAGGATGTCATATCTCGGATTAACGTACCTGAATGTCCTGAATTGACATGACGGTGCAGGGGAAAGTCATCTCAGATTTGACCTTTACTATCACTGTGTCCACCCCATCTGGAAATACATACTTGAAGTACTGAAAGAAGAAGAGAAGGAGAAAGTCTGTGTCAATATAAAATAACTGTATTTAGCAGTGCCCATTACTTTATTTACTTTTAAGGTTAAGTGAAGGCAGGGTTTC
The DNA here is from genome assembly GCA_025447815.1 of Percopsis transmontana. NCBI lineage: Eukaryota > Metazoa > Chordata > Actinopteri > Percopsiformes > Percopsidae > Percopsis > Percopsis transmontana. Next base: position 17,241 of record JAOEHI010012378.1, read on the forward strand.
CCATTCATTGACTGTGGTCCACCACAGTTTAAACTTCTACAGGTCAGGTCATATTATCAATATATGACTACATGTGATCTAAAAGATGTGGACATCGCATGATTTAATCTCACATCCCTTTTCCCACACAGCGGTTGTGTAACCAAGCACTATACCTGTGGCTGGGACGGTGACGCAGTGAAGCTGAATTCCTTGTCTGTCCTGCAATTAAAGTGAGGGGGGAAAAAAAGACAACCCAGAAAGCTCTTATCCATTAAGATAATAGATTTCACAGCATTAAGATGCTGAGTGACAACATCAAAAATAACTGTGTGTGTAGAAATTGATAGAAAATATACATAATCATTATGCGTGTGTACACTCACTGCAGGGTGAACCTATCGACACGGCTGACCCTGAGCTGGTAGTGTGTGCCCAAGCTGGAGAGGGTGGACACGTCCACAAAGAAGTACTGGGTCTCCGAGGCAGCATGGGTCGGAGGCTGACACAAGGTCCGACCCACGTGGGCATATGGGTACTTTCTCTGGTAGCTGGAGACAAGGACATAGACACAGACAGTGTTCTCATTAGAACTCTGACAATAGCGTAGGCAAATGTGCACTTAACTGTAACTGTAACGCTATAAGAGGGTAGAAGAAAGCTAGACAGAGAGAGTTAAAAACTTTGGATTTGAAAAAACTAACCTGGTAAAATAAAGGTAAAATAAATAAATAAATAAATAAATGGTTTAATTAATAAATATTTGATGATAAAAAAACAATGTGGCCGGAATAGACATATGTGAACAAAGACATTAAATGTAATAAGTTGTATAACATTAGTGGCAAACGCTTCAAAAGGTGTATGTCTGAAGATGAGACTGAGTGCAAGGCTTGTGACAAAGTAGACTATGAAAGAAAGGGATTTTTTTTCGTGACTATAGTATCTGATTTACAGTAACCTGGTTGCTCAGAGCTCTGTTGGGGGAAACCTTGCAAAGGAAGGAAGTGAAAGTTCAGGGTCCATTGCCTTCTTGCTGGTTTTCCTGATCACCTGATTGCCTAATCATAGGCAATTCTGGTCTTACACAACCACAGAGAGGACAATAAAGTGTGCTAATGCCTAATAAAACAACTGAACTTTCAAACTAAGTTAATGTGCATAATCTTGTGTCAGTCTCTAGCAGTAAAATGTGAATGTAAATGTGAATGTTAACATTATACTGTAGAAAGAAAACTACCGGAACTCTAAATACATTAAAATGGTCACCTGGACCAAATCTGGATTTACAATTATATTTTCAAGGTCTTTTTCTTGATATGAGACTGTGTAAGCCTTTTTTAACCTAAGATAACAATAATTTAGAACAATAAGATTACTTGTGCAATACAAGAACAAACACTCTAATGGGACAGCTCTTTATTGACCATGTGAAATTTACCAGGATATACTGTACATTAAAGCAGTTTGACAAAGACTGACCCTTACAGTCCACTTAAGATTGTCTTAGTCAGTTTCAACATTTTGCTAGACTATAGAAGTGAAAGAAAAAGCACAGTGATTCTTAATATAATCTGAAGGTCTGTATTCAGAATTTGCCATCAAGAGCATATAGCAAAGCTAATCTCAGCCCTCCTACACAATAGCCTAGGATAAGACCTCAGAGGATTTAGACTAAATCCAAATTCATCACTGTAGATAGGGGTGGGCAATATTGTCAAAACCTTTTCTGAATCTGTATAAGATTACACACTTGTCACAATTTCACAGGACCTCCAGAAAACCAAAAACACTCATACATTTAAAGTGTCTTGGGCTCATGTTATAGTTAGTGGGGCTACTTACAGGCCTCTCAGGATGAGGGGGACCTGGAAAGACAACACAGCCTGCTTCTGTCGTACCACAAAAAGAGTAGGACTCTCCATCCCCTGCGATAACACATCCACAGACACACGCACCCCCTCTGTCTGAGGGTGAAAAAGAGAGAAGGGGTGTTACCAATTATTGTCAAGTTTATTTCTATATTCCTTCATCACAGCACATTCTCAATGTAGTGTATAGTACATATGTAAGATAACCTGACCTTGTTCCTGGAGACGGTGTGATTGAAAGCATAGATCGTTTGGTTATCACTAGTAACTGTGTCATTGTAGAGAACGTCAAACTCCGCATCTTTCTGGACAACCGTTTTGGTCTCCCCAACCGCCCCCAGGTTGCAGACGAACTGGGTTATACATAACAACAAAACGACCGCAAATCCGTGTCGAGTCCAACAGTTAATAGGTCCAGAGTTGTTCTTGTGTCGAGATTTCCAGCAGTTCCTCAAAAACATCTCTTGAAAATTATATTCCACAACGCCCGCCTAACTTGACGACTGATATCTAACGATACCCTCGCCGATTTAGCAAGACAGTAGAAAAATATCCTCTATGCTCAACCATTCAATAATTGTTTGGTTAGCAGCTAGCTCGGTTGTACCAGCACCGCAGCACCGTTGAATGACAGTAGGAACAGCAGTTTGCTACCAAACAAAAAATATAGTAGTTTAAGACTTACTACCGTTCTTAAAAACTATAATAAAGCCAATTCATTATCTGAGAGCAATAGAATACCACTTAACCCCTCATTCTCTTTTTAACAGCAGATGTTGCCAGGCTAGATAGCTAGCTAAATAGCATGTTATCACTGGCACTGGCAAGGACTAACATGCACGATTTGATCGCGACGTACGGTTCACGAAATAGGTTGTGTCAACACGGAACTATTGTTGGTTGATTATCGAATCAGTCGCTTATCAACAGTATAAGCGACTGTCACATCCTGTAATCGCCATGATCAAGCACTGTGCAAGTGCTGGTTGTTGATAGCAAAAAAAACAACCTTTAAAATCTGTCATCAGCGCCCCTCCTTCCATGCTTAAACAGTAAACAAACTTAACCTGGCAGTACGTGATGACATCACAGTCTCGTTTCGATTGAATTTGGCTAAATTCTGAAATAGCATGTGTTTCAAACTGAGCATAAGCAGTTATATCTTATGGATAAGAGTATGACACTTTTAATTAATAAAGGGAAAATACTGTACATTCATTGTATAAGTACAAAAAGAAACGACAACATAATGTATAATTAAACTGTTCTTCCTCATTTCTTGTCAACAGGCTAATTTACGCCTGTCTGTGAACACGGTCAACACTCATAGGCGTACATACACACACACACACGAACGTTTTATATATGATTTATGGACAATGAACATTTTGGAAGAGTGACAACATTCTAGCAGAAAAAAAAGTAGAAGATGAAAATATGTGATGTTAACACAAAGATGACAACTTGGTAAAAAGGGAACAAATAATTCTGACCATGGCCCGTGCAAAGAGGGCACTGCCTAGGTCAATGTTTATGTTCCTTCCTAATATTACACTAAAAACATTCTGGATGTTTCAATTTGCTTTTGGGTTTTGGTGATATTGCATCAATTTTATCAATATGTAAATTGATAATTCCGGTGGGGTCCAATAATCTAAAACTACCAGTGTGGCTTGGTTTCATTAGCAATTATTACCATTTTCATTGTAATCGACTTGTTTATTTTGTTATTAATATACTATATATATTACCTATATAAAACTCCACGATAATCATTGGGTCATATATATATATAATTAGTTTTTTAATCAAATATGCAAAACTGCAGGCGTTTTGTATTAGCAAGATGCATATACTCCTTCTGCCATTTAGTGGCGCTATCGCTTTGTTAAAACAAATAGACTAGAATACAATACAATAGAAATAATGTGGCATCATCATAAGATAATTTTACAATAAACATACACAAGCTATCTCTGGTGTTTTTCTAGCCAGCAAGTTTCAAGAATTATGAAGTTGTGTTATTTCCTTTTTTATTTAATGAACGAATCAGCGGGTCTTCCGGTCATTAGAAAGACTTGATTGATTAACATTGTAAAATATTTCCTCCTTCCTTGCACTCGTTTTATGTGTGATATATGGTTCATGGCCGTACATGCACGAATAATAATACATAATATAATTATTGATATAGGCCATCTGTACACATATCGAACGTCTTCCGCGTTGAAAAATAAACTACGTTTTTGCGTAGGCATACGAGTCAATTAATCTATTCTATTTTCCTCCGGTGTTTTTTTCGCACAAGACTTTTCCGTTCTCGAGCGCGGTGACGTGAATTTTGAATGAATTGTTTCAGCGTTTGTATTGATTTGTGATATAGAGAAACAGTCACAGATAGCGAACAATTTTAATCATCCGTCCATTGTGTAGACTTAGGTAGACCTACAATATGACATTATAGTTGTTCAATAAAGGATGTGGAATGTTAGGGTTCAATATATTTTACTGATACAAAATTCATAGAATATTCAGACAAGATACACATATTGTACGTAGCCTAGTGGGCCTTCTGAGCAAAAATACACACGCTAAATGTTAAAACGTTGCTATACTATTTCAGTTCGACTGTAGTGTGCACTCATTGGGTGACTGACGATGTGATGTAATTAGAATCCCACCTACTAAATGCATTCGTTTTTATTTATACATAATGTACCCATACCTTCAAAACCGCATTAAACAGTTTTAACATAGCCTACATGGTGCTGCAGTTTGCAAGGGATAGTCGAATACAGAGCCTTCATGGGAACCAAAGTGATAATGCGCACTTTGTGTCGCCAAGGCAACGACAACACGTTTCACAGGATGAAGTCATTTGTTACGCTCATAGTTGCCATGGTTACAACCTAGAGAGGGCGCTGCGGAGGAGCGTTCACGTAAAATGACGCAGGGCGGGGGCGTGCCCGCGATGCGCGCTGCGCAAGACTAGTTGTTGTTCCCGCAGAGAGGCGAGAAGATGGCGGCCGTGTCAAGCGGAGGTGCAGCTGGGTCCGCTGCGGCCGGGATTACGCATTCTACCCGACCGACCCACGCAGGCATGGGATCACAGAACCGAGCACAGCCATCCTCCGGGATCAGCCACTCCAGTCGACCTACCCCAGCAGCGGGGTGCCTCACGAATCCTGGACACCCCACCGCCACCAGGGCCCCCCCAGCCCGAGTGGGCCACTACGAAATCGAGCGGACCATCGGCAAGGGAAATTTCGCGGTTGTTAAACTAGCCACTCACATGATTACCAAAGCAAAGGTAAGACTACTGACGTACGACCACTGCGGAGTATTAATTACAAGTTGTCATCGTTAAATATCCAGCGTTTCAACTGTAGCGACAGTCCTTCAGTCCCTTCCCCCGAATGACTCGGGCCTTCAGGCTCTGTTACAGCAGCCCGCTTTTGATGACACTGCTGCTCAGTGCGGGGGTGTCAATTCGACACGGAGCACCAGCACTAACCACTCAATTTGTGTGTGTGTGTGTGTGTGTGTGTGTGTGTGTGTGTGTGTTTATGTGTATATATATATATATATGTGTGTGTGTGTGTGTGTGTGTGTGTGTGAGAGTTGTGTGTGTGTGTGTGTGTGTGTATTTTTTTTTCACAAGACTAATCTTATAGAAGAACGTTAGCATGCCATCAAAAAAAGCCCAGAAAGGCCTGAGGTTTGTTATGTGGCATAACGCAGAGGACGGGGAGAAGGGTAGCCTACTGACGAAGATGAAAAAGAAGAGTGGGGGGTTCCGATTAAGTAACTACGCTAACGTTAGCATGCATAGCTTGCCAGCTAGCTAAATAGCAGCTACGCTAGTTTAACTTTTACGAGAAACATGTCTCACGCAAACACACTTTGAGCGTATTAGATATTATCAGTACCCACTGGATAACCGAATACAACCAATTTCTTTTCTACTTTATTATTAAGTAGTCAAGTATGGAATATTGTACTTCACGCAAAACAACTTAGATTAACAAATGTCGATTCCAGCTTGTAAACTGACGTTTGATGTTAATATCTGAATTATACTAGGCCTAGTTATTGTTGTATGGTTATAGTTATGGTGGTGAATATATCGATATGTTTCTGCTTCATCTTGCACTTTTATTGTCTTTTACTATATAGATTAAATATTTATAAAAGTGAACAGTACATAATACTACTTGGAGTAGTAGTATGTATTGTGTGTGTGTGTGCGTGTCTAAATGCTTTTGCATAGTGTGTGGCTGTAAGCAAAATGAAGCATGTACACACGGGTTGACATAATTATCAGTAGAAGATATTGCTGCAAAGTGTTACCCATGCTATTCTCATTGCTGTCATGATGTTAAACTGGTTATTGTCATGATTAATTACCCTCTTGCACTGGCAATATCCCACCCATTCAAACACTACTTGCTGTTTTCACATTGTTTTCCTATATGTCTATTGTTGAAAAGAACACTGTATGTTGGCTGACTTTTATATACGAATTTCTCCTGGGAGCCTCCATTATAATTTTTTTTGTTTATTTTAAATTGCAACATCTGTAGGCATTTCAGGTACAAGTTATTCTTTGTCTGGTCCTGGTTCTAATGTTACAGGTGTAGCAGGATGGTGACAACAAGGCCATTAACCCTGCTCTGTTCATAAGACGCTTGTCTTATCACATTTAGCTAATGCTTGGATAAAAAACGTACAATATACAGAAGCACCTACATATTAACTCTTCTGACCAAACTGTTTCCCAACTGAGAGCCTTTCACTCAAACAGTACGAATAAGGGTCCGTCATGGCAGCTCAGTGTGCGGGTTCCGCTTTTTGCTCCGTGTTGACGTACACGCAGACAGCAAACACAGCTTGTTTATGTGTTTCTTGGCCAGAGAACCATCAATTTAGTTTCATGAAGGTTTGTGAAGCCAAAATAAACTTTGATCAGCGAGTGGCATGAGGTGTTTTTCAACTCCCGAGAGATGCCCCCTGAAGAATTTCATGGCTGACCTGGCCTAAATGTCCGGGCACCTGCAAGCCATACGTGAGGTGATTATAGCATTATCACGCTATCTCTTTTGTGTTTGCAGTTACGTGTGCACCAGCTCAACCTCCAGATTACAGTATGAATGCAATGGAAAGTAATAGTAACAGAGTGGGGAGTGTTGTTCGCTTTTGTAACTGAGTCATGGAAACCGAGTTCTGCATGGTAGCGGGACAAAGAGACAGCTGAATCGGGCTTGATAGAATGAAAAAAATCTTTGTCTGCTGATGGTGGTCACTCAAAACAGTCGGCTCATGATTTTTATGGGCTAGCACAAATCTTTTGTGTCCCCTTTTTTCTCATGAATGTAATTTTACATTTAACATATAAATATGTTTCATATAAATGCAGACTATGTTTCTAAACAGTCTGCATTTATATGAAACTTATATTTGTTATGTAGACTTTGCTTTGCTTTTATAGCGATGCAGTGATAAATGCTGACTAGTCAAAAAATCCTAGCAGCTCTCTCCATTGTTAGATGCAGCTGGGTGATAACCTGCAGTGCAGTCACAAAGAAGGGGGCTCTCTGATGCGTTGTCTAGGTAGCATAGAAGCCTAAAAAGGAGTTGTCTACCTCCTAGGCCCAGTTTTCGTCCTTTAGAACTTTAAAGCTAAATGCAGAATATTAGGCTGACATTTGAACATGCATTGAATGTGATGTACGTTTTTGAACAAAAATTCCCATTACTTTTACAGCATTTTGCAGACGCTTTAATCAAAAGCGACTTATCAGTAAATTTCTCAATAGCTTAGTATGTCATATCCCAGTATAACAGCAGTCTGTTTTTATCTTTTAATTTTAAGAGAAGTAAATGTGACCATTGTTTAACCTTCCAGCATAGCATTTCATAGATAATCCTTTCAATATCACAGATCATCCTAACATTCAAAATCTTGACTGTACCCCTCCAGTCTGAGGAAATACTATCATTAGCTTATTACATTATGGAGAGGAAAAGACATAAGCATGACTTTAATTATGTTATAATTAAATATTTGACTGTATTTTTCCCAATGTTCTTTTGGTCCATCAGATGCTGGAAAGGTAGTTTTAGGATACAGGTGAATCTCAGCCTGGGAGTCCAACACTTACACCACTAGACTATCCTGCCCCCCTAAGTTTACTATTAGGTGATTTTGCAGGCGCTTTTGTCCAAAGCGTCTTGCAGTGAGTACAATTACAAGCAGGTAGGGGTTAGGCATCTTTCTCAAGGATGCTTACAGGTAGGCTGGGCATGTCGGGATCGGAGCCAAGATCTTCGGCTGGGTGTCGAACACATATACTGCCCAACAGCTAGATACTGTTGCTTCTAAAATGATTGCCGTTTGGAAACCGCATTGTTTTTAATAGTGAAACCAGTTCTCTTATGGAGGCACTCTGAAACTAAGCCAAGGGACATCTCCTCTCTTTGGCCCAGCCATCATGATGTGTGAGCCAATGTTGGACAAACCTATGCAACAGGTTTTCTAAATTACCCTTTTGTGCATTACGCTCCTGCCGCCAACACTGATTCTTGTTATCTCTAATGATTTGAACAATTGCCTAGTCTATAAAATTTATTAATATATTGTCGACACATTATTGATTTTGTATTTTAAAGAGATACAGTAGAATCAATTTTTATTTTTTGCAAATAATTACTTAGACTTATAATTGTACTTTTTTCAATACTATGAAGGAGGCAGTATTGTCTTCTTATTTAACTGCAATTCTAACACCAACAGTGCGGTACCCGCCTGGTCACCTTGGTGTATATTTAAGTCGGAGCTGAACAGGTATGTTTGTTATTGCGCTAGTCATTTGCCTGATTTGAACATGCTGAATTGGGCAGTCTGGCTTAGGTCGGCTTTGACATAGTTTAAGTTAAGTGCAAAGAATATGATTAAACGCGGAAAATACAACATTTAAGAAATGCGATCAATTGCCTTCTGATTGTCACGCAAAGCAAAAGAGATCCTAAGTTTTGCCTGGTGGTTTCCTCAATTTAGTAATCCTCTTGATTACAACATTACATATTGATGCGTGATTTTACTAGGCCTGCTACATCATTGTGATTACAATCATATTCTCAACCATTGTATTTGCACGCAAGTTCTTATAAAACAGATTTTCTTTAGCACTGGATTGATTAAGCTTAAAAATAAAACAAAAACGGGGCTACACGATGCAACTGTTCCAGATTCATAATTACAATTACATCAAATTCCTTATTTTTAAGAACTTGCGCTCAAGCCAATAGTATACTACATAATATAAATGAGACTGTGGCCCCCTTGTTGAATGAATGTGTTCCCTTGACAGAAGTGCTCCTTCTGTAGCTTTTCACAGTGTAGGAGTGCAGCTCAACTAACAGTCTGGTTCAGACATTTTTATGTGTGTATGGAAACATGTCAATTTGTGTTATTTTGTTCAGACAAACCTATAAAGGTGTCCAGTATGTAGACTACCTTGCCTTACTTTACTGTAATCCCAACAATCTACTCTGACATGAAATGGAATAAGTGACCTAATTCTTCTCAGGATTGATAACTGTAGAAATGTATCACTTAACTTCACAGCGTGTGTGGGTGTTTATGGTGTATGGGCACCAACTAACTTTCAAGTGTACACACACATGAACATATTTGTTTGTGCCCACGGTGGGGTGAGCATTTTTAAAGGTGGCGTATCTGGCGTGCCTTAACCTGTCTGTCTCTGAGCAAGCAGCCCTCTTTACTTGAGTCTTTTAGGGTAAGAGAAGGAGAAGCAGTTCAGAATGAGGGCTGGTGGGATGGCTGGCATTAGATAACAGGACAAATGTGTGCTGTGTAACACATTCGCACACTCACTTCCTCACATACTGTACACTCGCAAACGGCCCTTTTTTTTTTCTCTCCCGCCCTGTCTTTCTCGCACACGCAATTGTCATGATTTCTTTTAGTGAAGGCTGTGTTTCAGCTTGCTTAATCTCTATGCCCTCTAGTCTATTCGGTTTTCTGTGTGTTCATCCACAGCCAGGTAGCCTCAAGTGTAAAGAACACACATCCCAGTCCTGGCTGTTTTCTTTTATTTGATGTTTGACATCATCCCATTACAGTAACTCATAGTACGCTTGATTAGTGTCCTGCCTCAGCTGTCCACAACCAAGTCAACAACTGACTGTATACACTTGCCCCCTTGAAATTCATTAGGCAATCCCAACTATACACAGCAAGGGCTGCCCATTGTCATGGCTCCTAGTTGGAGAAAGGTCGCACCATTGAAATATTTATGGTTTCCATAGTGATAATGGTGGTTCCACCCCCCTTTCTGCTGAATAGAGGCATACCATTGGCTGATATGTCATGATGCTGGCTTGTATTATTGGTTTGTTGTAGTACCACAAAATTCCTTAGTGTATATCTCAGACACACATTTTGTTATTGATTTGAATGTGCCAGGAGAACTGCTGTCAGCTCCCAAAGTCACACCAGTCCAGTTGCAAACCACAGTCCCCAGTAGCCAAGGCTTACTAGCATGCCCATCCTGACACGCGCTCAACTGAGTCACGATTGCACACACATTCGCACACACAGAAAACCTTTGACAGACATCGTACTGATTCATACTGGTCGTACATTTTAAACTGTGTCTGAGAACATGCATAATGCAGTCATACAAAGGTACAACATGTGCTGGCCTGCACTTACTTATGTTGGAAGTATGACATGGTGTAATATTTTTATGACATCATGTCTGACACCCGCACCACAATATCTGCTTTGCACCAAGCAGGTTCAGGTTAACCAGCCAATTGAAAGATTAGGCCTGGCTACAGATAGTTATATCATATTTTGACCAGAACACTGTGTGTTAAGTTGCATATTTTGGGTGTTTTTACCTTTCGATTAGGCTGATAATATTGGGCTGTTTGTGTATCCTTGTGTGCCCATGTATGAAAAACGTCCATGTCTACACTGTTCCGCTTGTTTTGTTTCTGGACTTCCTATTGGACAAGCAAAATCATGTGCATTTCTGAGCCAATCAGTGAGAGGAGACTTGAGTTGCAACAAGATGAACAGAACAGAGTATTCCTGTGTAGTCTATAAAATTGTTGTGGATAAAGAATAAAATAAAAAATAAAAGTGTACAGTAATGTTTTTAGTTTATATCCATTATCTCCTAGTTCGTTAGATGCAGCCCTGCATGTGTCATTGTAAAAACATTTAAGTTTCTATATAGGCTAAAGTATATCTGTCAAGACTGCTGTTGTAAATCTTTAGTTTTCATAGAAGTCAGTCAATAATAGAAAGATACAAGGGAGTGCAATACCATGATGCTATGGTTTTAAGCATGTGACCGAATCCCTCGTTTTCTAGAACACTATAGATGCAAGGATCACGTGATCACTTTATATTTTCTACCCTCTGGGAAGTTGCATGGTATCTTTGTTTGATATGTTGTTTTTGTGGAGCAGCATTTGTTAGTTTGGGAGACTCGACAAGATCCGATTGAGGTCGTGTTAGATGACTCTGCCGGTTTGTTGTATTTCAGATATTTAAAGCCACTACATACAATATTGCTGCTTTAGTGTGGTCCAGTATGTAGTAAAGGATAGTACAATACTATGTTTATCATTCTTGTTAAAATGATAAATGTTATGGGCTAAATTTAGACTGTATGTTAAGTTCTTACATATATTCATGCCTACATGAATACGATGCAAAGAGCCAGTTGCACACATTATAACACATTATATCAGTGCAGAGTCAGTGATGCATCTGCTAATTGCATTACAATAAAACAAGACATAGAGATACCCTAAATCTTTCAAAATAACATGTCCGTTTATAATCAATTTATTGGCATTAGGGCTGGGACGATTCGTGGACGTTATCGATTACGAAAACCAATCAAAAAATCAATCAATTAGCGTGGTGTGTGTCGAGGGTCGCGCCATTGTCATCTTTGAGGACAAGATGGCTTTGACTAATTTCTTTTGTAGTGTAGCATATACGCCATGCAAGCATAGCTTTATATCCTGTGCATTGAGTAATTTCTCCGCCACCACTGGTACACACAGAGACAGTACCAGTCAAAAGTTTGGACACACTTTCCCACTTGAATGGTTTTCGAAAAATGTGCCTACACGGTAAGATTTGAGTCATTTAAGGACCATTCCAAACAATCTAGCCCAGTGCTCCAGTCTATTTAGAACAATATTATGATAAACTGTGTCAAAGGCGGCACTAAGATCTTGCAGGATTGGAATTGTTGTTTTACCTGTATCGGTATTTAGGCGGATGTCAATTAAAACCTTTAGTTTCAGTGCACCGTAATGAACATTCTTGGCCGAAGCCAAAGATAAATATAATGTAAAACTTGGCCGAGGACTGAATACCGAATCATTTTTCTGCATTTAAAGCTTCGCACCTCTCACTCTGGTTGTTAGGATATTTCATTGCGTCATCAAAAACATCATTGTTCGGTCAAATTTATTCGGTCTTTTCACATATTACACTTATTAATTTCGGTTTCCTAACATTCGGTGCTGAAGAGTGCATCCCTAGTGATTGGTAGAAAAGCCTGATTTGAAGTTGTCAAAGTAGCCAAGTTAAAAAGTGTGTCGGCACATCTGCTGCTATGGAGTTGAAAACCTTTTTTAAAAATAAAATAAAAATTTGGTTGACGTGTTAAGATGCTGCACTGTTCTTGAGTGGTTAATGGTACTACATCCTGACATCAGGTTTAGTTCATTGCTCTCTATTTTTCCAATTTTTTTTAATTTTTAAATTAAAACTGGAGAAACATGGGGCCCTCCCTGATGCTGGCAGTGTAAGGCTGACTGGCTGGTTGATGTATCTTTAGGTTATTCAAGTTTTAACGTCATTAAACGTCATTAGTTTGGACCACATGCAGCCCATTGACATCAGTGCTGTCTAAGCCTGTAATAACTAACTTAACTAAATCGCACAGGATTGATTGAGGTCAGTGATGTGTTTTTAATTGTTACTGTAACTGTTGTGTGAGGATTCCCTGCCTATGGAAAACCAATATATAAAGCAGGTGCCCAGTAAAGGGTCTGCTTGCTACATCAAACATTCCATTTTAATGACACCTTTGTGAAACTGATGATTTTGTCAGCAGTTACCTTACTGCTCAGATGAACTATTTCAAGCATCTCATATGAAATTACAATTTTGTTTAGAGCCAAACACTTGCCAAACACAAAACTGGCCAGCAGATTTAGTTTATTTAGTTAGCCAATGTTACAGATGTGTTGGATGAGGAATTACAGGACAGAGGAGATGAGAGAGAAGAGAGATATGACTATAATATGCTATTTTAATCCTTTTTTAAATTGTGTATAAAACAAAAAATGGCCAATGAATGGCTGAGCAGTCAAAAATCATGTTATGGAGTTTGAATATTATTTGGCATTCAAGTCAAGATTAACTAATTTCTGGTTTGTTGTATTTGCATCTTCAGTTGTCAAGTCAAGCTCAGTTCTTGTAATCTTGTAATCTGCTGTGCACTAGTTCCAATCCTGATTTTACGCACATCTTTTGCGGCAGGCAAAATTCAATGTCTTGGCTATTGTATGTGGTTTACCAAGGGCCTTTCAAATAGAACTGGATACTCCGCGCTTGCCTATTGGTACAGTGGGGGTAGCGACTCTACACCGACCGGCGCTTATTGCTTTCTTGTAAGAAAACTCCTTTACATCCAGTGACGTAAGTTTCTTTATTGCAAAAGACAGTTCTACCAAGAAATTCAATAGCCTACCCGCATTGCTTCTCTGTATGTTTCACTTGTTTCTATTGGACCCGCGAGAATGAAGCCAGCCTGTGGATAACATCGCCATACTTTACTTGATTTCTGTTTTTTAGAAGCAGATAGTGATGATGACGATGCATCATCAGAAGAACTCTTATCCTCTCTAAACCGCTCCATATCCCTACCCTAGCCTACACAGTTAGTGGATTCAACTAACAGCCGTAATCGCTCTGAAACTGTCTGCTTTAACTCTGCTTTAACCGCTCCTTAAGATGAAGTAGGCTACGCTCCACCTCTTTGTCATGACATGCAAGAAAACAACCAGGAGAATGTTTCAGTGAGGTCAATCAAAAAATTTGCCAGAAACTTTTTTCTTTTTTTGGGTGGAATTTTCTCTGGTAGTACCGCTGATTTAAGAGAAAATATACAGTATGTGATGTAACTGTTTATCTTAATAATTGTCTTTTTAAGAAATCTATTTATGACTATTTGTTTATTTGAAAAATGTTTAAAACCAAAACTCTATTCAAGACAGCAGGAAGTTTGAGTGAGACAAACGGGCAGACAATAGAGGAATGATTGCATCAACACAACTGGATAACTGCCAGTGCTGAGAATAGACTGCTGCATAACATTACCATAGTATATATAGAGTAATGGGGAGAGTGCAAAAGATGTGTTCCAAAGCATGCCCATGCATCATTTACTTTCCCAGATAAGGGTAAATGCACAATCTTAAAAGCATTTTGCGTGAAGGGAAATGTTGTACACACATTTGCCAAACTGGGATTACTTGCTGGCGCGATGTTGTGCCCTTTGCCTTGCTCCATCCTATCCCAGGAGCCCCCCTTTCCCTCATTTCCCCTTCCTGTCTGCAACAGGAAATGAAACTGGGCAATCCTCAGATGGCCTCATCGTCTATCAAGAGAGAGAGAGAGAGAGAGAGAGAGAGAGAGAGAGAGAGAGAGAGAGAGAGAGAGAGAGAGAGAGAGAGAG
>JAOEHI010012388.1:0-22669 GCA_025447815.1 Percopsis transmontana
GTGTGTGTGTGTGTGTGTGTGTGTGTGTGTGTGTGTGTGTGCGCGCGTGCGCACAGATGAGTATATGGAGGGTGGGAGGAATGAGACATAGGCAATGACAGAATCACACAAGTGAGTGATGCCAAATGGTTCACATGGCCTAATCACCTTCTTCATGCTGGGGTCGGAGGGAGGATGAGGAGAAATGTGGGCCAGCTGGGTAAGGAACCAGTGAGACAGAGTTCAACATGTCAGGGAGCGACACCAAACACTCAGCCCCATCGCAGAGATTAGGGGAATCAGACGCGTTTAAATGATTTCACTTCACTGCAAGAGTTGCAGTTACCTGGCTGAAGATTTGAGGTTTCAGGTTCAGGAATACAGAACGTTACACTCAGCTGGCTTGTTGTGAATCCAATTCCAGGCAGGGGGGAAAATAAGTGATGCGGGTGAAAACCCTCTTGTTTCTATTCTCATTCAGATGATTGAAAAAATAAGCAGAGTAAACGTTACGAAAGGCTGACAACCATATATATTTTCCCATCACTGTCAAAATGCTAGATTGCATCCCCCCCGCTATCCTGTAAACACAGATATTATTCTATGCAGATTCAAGGTTGCTATTTTTCCCCAAGTCTGGTGGTTTCTCTCCCTCAGGGGTCCCAGTCCCTGCTGTCCATGCATGCCATAATGCACATGCCTAACCTGGAATCTTTTCTTTAGCGCAGACAAAAAAGATCCTTGCCTGTGGCCAGCCTCAAGCCCGCTTCCTGCGCATGAAAACCAAGACTTGGTTCCCGGGAATCAAATGACATATCACAATTCACACTTCACCGCTGAGTCATCGTGGGGGTTTGCTTTTTTGAGGCTTGATTACAGGAATGAGTCCTAAAGCGTCACCTTTGCAGAATCTTCTACCTCTTCGGCTCTCCACACAAAATAATAGAATGAAGGCAATGAGAATGGGAGATGCGGGGGTTGTTTAACCTTGAAGGCGTCACTTAAAGAATTCCCTCTCCTTGTCAACCTCCATCTACCCTGGTTAAGTATGTAGAGTCCAACAGCACTTTTCATCTTATTAGTGCCCTTGCTGAGACGGTGCTCTGACCATGAATGATAATGCCTCAAGTAGTAGTGAGGGACAGAGAGTGGCAGACATAGGGAGAGAGAGGGAGAGAGAGAGGAAGACAGATGGAGCAAATGGAAACAAAGGAAGAGAGAGAAGGGGATAGAGTGAGGTAGACGGAAAGAGAGAAAGACTGACAGCTTAAATGCCCACGCATACATGCCCTTCGTTGTCCTTCTCGCAAAGATGTGTGCATGCTTTACTTTTTAGGACACTTAAAGTGCCTTTTACTGTAAAGTAAAGTTTGGACTGATCCAATCCAATATTTGTCCAGATTCCATAGTCTGATGTTTTTATGAATTATAAATATGTATGTAATATGTCACATGTCACACAAAAAATTTCCATGAACTGTCAAAAGCACAAAGCCCTGCTGGTAGCTAGCAGCCAATCAGATTGTTTTGGTTGTACAGTTCTACTCGTATGTAGCTGTGAGCCGAGCGCTGTACAGCACTGAGCTAATGGCGATCGCTAATAGAACTGTATCTAAACTTTACTTTGAACAAAAGCTTAGAATAGTAGGTAAGGGGAGAGACCTACACTGGATTGAATTACTCTGTACCAGAGGAAAGGGCAGAAGAGGACATTTTAGGTCAGTTGGTATTCAAGAAAGGATTGGCTATGTGGCTGTGCTGAAAGCAGAACAGTGTGCTGCTTTTGCTGCTTTCAGCAGCACGCTGGTCTGCTGTTTGCACCGAACCAGAGCGTGTGGCAGAGTTCTGGATGGTTTCAGTTTTGTTGAACCGCTCCGCACCCGCAGTATTTAACACACTAATTCTGCTCTGTAACGCAGGGACAGCCTCAGGGATGGCTTGCGTGGTAACATCATTTATTATTTACTCCGGGTATTACTAGAGAAAGACGAGGGAGGCTTCTTGCTTACAACTCAGTTTCAAATTTATTCTCTTTTTATGAACAGGGAAAAGTACATGCCGTATTCGCTTCTCCACTCTGCATCTACTCTAGCGCATAAAACTAAACACACTACACACTCTCCTCTCCAAGATGGCGGCACACATATCCCATAATGCACCTCCCGCCCCATAAAAGCATAGGGCCGTGATAACGCAACCGGCAGCTGCACTAATTTAATAGCATCCCTGACCGACCTGTTTAACATAAAAAACATGAAGATGAGTGAAAGAGCTGGCTGGCAGGCTGAGGCAGAGGGCAGGACTTTTTTGTATGTTACGTGTTGTGTTGTTTACTACAGCCTCATGTAACCTTACACATAATACCAAAAATAATAATAACAATAATAATAATAATATTCAAGAAAAAAGCTCTGGTTTTGTTATCGGTATCGGCAGATATCATAATTCAGGTATCGGATTCGAACTGAAAAAAAGTGGATTGGTGCATCTCTACTGTAAAGTGCTGTAAAATGTAGGTTTATTTTAAGAACCATTACTGACTGCAATGACTACAACCATTTGCATTATGTATTACAACTAAACTAAATATTCTGTGCTTACAGAGAAAGTCATCCAGTTGTACTGTAGCAGCAGAAACAAAATTGAAATTAAGAGTAAAATGTTCACTGACCTTAATAAATCAAGGCACTTTAAATAATTCCCAAACTAAGGTCTACCTTAACTGTCTGATATAGGGCTGGTACAAGTACAGCTACAGCAAAGACAATTTTTTTTATTGGATATACTGTGTACAATATGATAAAATATGATACAATACACTTTATTGTCCCCATGGGGAAATCTGTTTTAGGCTCCTAATGTTGCTGGTTTTAATATAAGCACAAGGCAAAAATGCACACGTTCCACACGTTCCACAGATGGGCTAGGAAAGGATAATGGAGTTTAAAAAAACAGCCCTAAGCATAAAAGCGTGTGCCGCTGACATGTTTAGTCAGCCACTAAAGCAAGTATACTTGAACAATTTGTTCTCATTGCCAACAATAATTTAGTTACCTGTACATACGATTCCGCTACAAATGGCCGACCTCAGTTAGCATGATGCTTCACTGATATTGTGAAATTATCCTTCAAAGTAGACATCACAGTGCCTTCAACCACGGTTCACTTCACAGATGATAGGTGTTCTATTGAACCCTCTCTACCCAAGCTGAAGGCCTATTAAGTCTGTGCCTGACACACTAACAGACAGCATGCTCCGGACATGTGGTCCACGGAGACAGATTTGGGAGCCCGGTAGAGATGAAGGCAGCGCTGCTGTGCTGTGCTTCAACAAGAGTCCAGTCCATATCACTTGCTTCAAACATCCACCCACAGAGCACACACACACACACACACACACACACACACACACACACACACACACACACACACACACACTGGTTTTCTGCTTCATCTTTCTTTATTGTCTTGCTTTCTCCTCCACTACGCCCTCCGCTCTAGCCACTGAACTTTCCCAAGCCTCTTTTCATCATATCCTAACGCTATCAGGGCTGCAAAGGGCACAGGAATCCGAGAGAGGCCTTCCATTGAGGCCTCTGGAATGGCTTCACTCCAAACGGCCTTTTCATTCTGCAGCTGCGATGGATTAGCTCTGTCATGGGTCCAGATGAGGTTGACTTCCTGATCTGCACATCACGCCAGAGAAAATAAAGCAATGTCGCAGAGAGAGAAAAAGAGAGGGAAAATAATGAAAATAAAATTGAGGGACAAAGAACACGCCCCTGGGGCTTCCCAGTGGACGAAGCGAAAAAATGCTTCAATATTTTATCACAGAGCCACGCGTGGACATGCAGACGTGGACAGTGGTTATGGAAGCAACCGCCCACAGGTTTTACGTAGCCATGTGTGAAATGGACGAGAGCCACACTACAGCGCTCTGCGAATTAACCATCGGAGGGAAAAACAGGGCAGGGTCATGGTTGAGAGAGCACACATCATGTTCGCTTAGCTCTCACTCATGGGGATCGCGGGCTCTAAGGACACGAGGACCTAGCATGCTAAAGTAAAGCCGTATCCCCCTATATTATTATGAATAGCTCGTACAAAGGGCCTCTCCTTGATGATAAAGAGGCAGTGTTGACATAGCCTACAATTTGATAGACAGTATTGGTAACTGCCTCCCCAGATATTACTGTAGGTACGATTTTGTGTCAGAGCACCGCAGTCACTGAGTTGCCTCCAATCCTATTATTCTAACAGTATTATTCATGGGGTATTTACTATTAATTTCCTGTTGACTTTTTGTAGTATTAATGCAGATTTGATTCTGCCGATGCATTCAACATGAATCGGCGAAGAATCAAACATTCATGGGTGACAAGTGACAACACAAGCGAGGTGGGTTTAATGGCTTGGGTTTGTTCTGTGGGCCTGTCACGGGATATTTCTACTTCAATGTCATCAGCGAAAGACTGCGAATCACAAACGGCAACGCATCGAGAGGTCCTCCTTTGACACTACCGGCCTCTTGAAGTGCAATCATTGTTGCAGCAGCCCTCCGTAAATGCACTCGAGGTGTAGGTCTGTATTCCATTTTCCTTTACATAAGCGGCGTTTAATATTAACCACACAGGCTATTCATGGCTTTGCATAGCTTATTTGCATCTCTGCGTATCACTGCAAGGAATATGCTAATGCTACCCCCTCCTCTCTCTCCTTTCTCCTTTGGCCTGCATGAGTGGACATACACTAGTTTCACAAGGTTATAATGCTTCAGTGGCCCAGCGACTGTGAGCTGTCACAAACAATCCAGTATGATGGAGCCCCTGTTCCTGCAAAGACACGCAGCATTGGTGAGGTTCTGTTAGCGACTGCCTCCTCTTAACAGGCCGGGAACGCGGGGATAAATCTGCTCGCTCAACAGACGAGGGGGGGGGGCTCGAAGCAGAGCCCGTTGCCCCCTGATCCAATATTTACTAGCTGGTAGAAAACATTATGACACTCACAGTTGAGAGTTTTATATCAATCATTAGCCCCCCTCCCCACCCACCCCAACCTCATCAGTCCACCACGCACGTACACAGAGGGACATGAAAACAATAAACAGATAATATCACCCTAGTGGACAGGGGAAGATACTGGAACAGGAGTGCAGCAATTAATGTTTTTTCTCCTGTTTGCCTGGACATAATAATAGCCCTGCGAGTGTTATTTTCATTTTTTTTCTTTTTCTTTCATAAGCTCTGTGACCTTGGCCAGGACGGTGCTGTCAGTGGCTCTCACTGAGCCAGGCCACAGAGTTCACGCTCTGTTTTGCGGGAGCCAGGCGAAGGCAGGCCAGTGCAGCAGCAGTTCCCGGGCGAGGCAGGATGCGGCTGCACTATAGCAGCTCAAGTAGGGGATTACTGATTCAGTGATTATGGGCATTGTTGGGGAGCATACTGAATGGCTAGTGGCTGATTGCGGCACTGGCTGCAGTAGCGGGGCACGTGTTGGGCTTTGTGAAGCCCTCCAAATATATATAAAAAGGAGTGCAAGTGAGGGAGGGAGGGCCAGAGAGAGAGGGGGGGGGGAGATACATAAGAACATAAAAAACTGCTGACTGACTGCAATGTCGGAGATCTTTATGTGTGACAAGTTTCAAGACTTGCTCACCCCTTACTCTCTATTATTCACCCGCCCCCCTTCTCTTTTCACAACCGGACCATAAGGGTAAATGAGTTTCAGAAATAAAAAATAATCTCTGCCACAAACGGCCTACCCCACTCTCCTTGAGAGGTTTCCTCATTGAAAAGACAAAATGGAAGGCAGCCATCACAGACAGTGAGGCTGCTGGCAGACACATTCCTGATGCACCTTTAGATGAACAGTTCACAATAACAGCTCGGTCAAAATGCACAAAATGTACAGGCATTCTCTTATCGTAAACAGTTTATTGCACCTGCACACAGCACAGCCGTGAATGTCTTTTAATGTTCCGCTAAGATTTCACGAGTCTGCCACTATGTTCGGTACCCGTGGTGTTTATCATTGTTTATTTTATGGTCGGCCAGCCACTCTTCATCACAGTGCCGATATGATCTTCAATAAGGGAGCGCCGACTTTCCCTGTCACTGTTGACTTACGGATCTGCACCCTACCCTACAATTTCAGCTGTGTTAAAAAAATGTGCGGCGCTTAGATGGGCTGTCACCATTCACCATATCTTCCACCAAATAAGGCTCTATCTATGCATTGCTTTCATGGTTTAGTTGTAAAACCTACATTTTAGGTGAGCGCTTGCGGTTTACCTGTAACATCGGAATGTTTATTGTACAGCCGAAGTGTACATTTGATTTGATTTACCCCTAATTTTCACAGGTACACTTTGGTCTCCGCTCAGTGTTTTGCTGGTCTTGCAATCCCTGAATTATTGTTTGCGGCTTTAGTATCAATAGCACCAATTAAAGCCAGTGCACAAACAATTTCTTAATCAGCTGTGAGGTGTTGACATATTCCATTGTGGGCAGGGCAGCTGTGCTTTGCCCAAATGATCACGGTGTGTACTTGGCTGATGATATCTTGCTGTGACAGTCCATCCATAATCATTCCATCTAATCAGATGCCCTATCCTCCCCTGCAATTCATCAGTTTTTCACCAGAAAAGCAGAGCAGACATATAAAGGAAATCAATAGAAAATTCAAAGACATCCACATCCCTGGGTCTGAACACAACGCCAGAGACAACGCTCCGGCACCAGATGGAATCTTTACGTGCACCGCGGTACTTTTGAAACCGGTTTCTGAACCGGTGGTTTGTATGTTCCACACATGATGATGAAATGGCCAGATTCCCGGTGTTTGTGATATACTTTGCATACCAGAGAAGAAGGAAAGCTGCTGTTTCATCAGACATCATCTGGGAGTGTCAGTGATTCCAAGACAAACAACATTTCTCCTCAGGTTGGGTTTAAGAGGATCTTTTGATATTCTGATTAAAAATTCATCATGTTGAATCTGCCTGCAGTGTGTCAAGTTTCCCCCACTGAATCTCATTACGGCTTCAACTACACGCCTGTCTTAAGAACATTTAAATATAATTAAAAGAATAAGTTGGAGGGCATCTTGAGGCCGGAAAAATCAGGTCAAAATAACATTCCCTTTCAAATGTTGGTCTCGGGAAATCTTCGAGCCTTGTACATATTTACTGTACAAAGAAATTTAACCCCTAATGACTGCACCAAAACATACCATAAACTAATTATTATGTCATCACAGCAACATGATTCAGGGCTCAGAATTGTTTAGACAAGTGCACTTAATTAATTTTGATTAGTGCCTCATTATACACCACCATTTTGTTTAAAACGACTCATGCAGTTAAACTATCGACGCTGCAAGACAGATAGTCTGCACTGTGTTATTGTTATCTGTCTTCTCTATGCTACCCCCTCCCTCCTATCGTATCTTTGCTGTCAATCTCCTCCTAGTGTTTGCATGCCTACTCTTTCTTCTGGTGCCCTCAGGGTTCTGAGGGTATGTAACCTCATCGAGGCTCTGCACTCGTACTCTGACTCAGGGACAGGCCACCTCGACAGGCCTCAGGGACGGCTTGGCCTGTCACCTTTCAAAAGGGGCTATTACATCACCCGGCCCGGTCGCTTGTGTGTCTCTGAGGCTTTGGTGCACAGTCATGGTTCTACGCAAATGCAATTGATTTGGCCTGACTCTGATCCAGAGTCCATCATGATCCTGTTACCCACATCCTAGCCTGTGAGGGGAGGGAAGGTGATTACCTTCGAAGGAATGTATGCCTTTATTGGCTGCACACAGACTCTGGAGAATTGGCCAGGCCATACATCCACGTAGCCGGGTCCTTAGTGCGAATGGGACAGGGCAGCAGAAATGGACCGTGCCGGTTACACATTTGGCAAGAGTGGTGCCGTGTTGTGCTCACATTTGTGTGTATGTGCATGCTTGTGTGTCCATAAACATTTCTCCATCTGTGCCTCCAGTACAGCTGGGCCATGATGATGGCATGTCCCTGCACAACCCCCATACCCTGGAGAAGTCTCTCTCTCTCTCTCTCTCTCTCTCTCTCTCTCTCTCTCTCTCTCTATCTCTCTCTCTCTCTCTCTCTCTCTCTCTCTCTCTCTCTCTCTCTCTCTTGCCCCTCACCCCCTCTCTCTCTGTCATGGACACGCAAATAGAAACCACATCAGCAGACATAGATATTACTGTATCAAATTCATAGATATTACTGTATCAAATTCAATAGTCTCAAAATTGAAACCACTCCTGTTATCAACAGAACCTTTCAATAGCAAAGCATTGTGTTCTCCCAAACAAATGTGGTGAATGACAACCAAAAAGGAAGAAAGAAACTTACTGTAAAACTACGAATATTAACAGCCTGTGCAGCATAATCCAAGTGTTGTGAAGCCAAATGTTTGCACTGCCAATCCCTGCAATCAGTATTAGCACAATCTCATTTTGGAAAGTGAAGCAAAACCGTTCTTTATTTTAAGCCAGTATTCGGAACATTTCGAGGTACGCCTTTACACACTCACTCACTCCCATTTTAGCTCTTAAAATAATATCAAAATGAATAAATTCTGAAACTTCTGCCAAATTGGAACGTCCCCATATTTAATTTGGGATTTTCAACCGTTTTTGAGGTAAAATTTGACCTGAAATTAACAAGCATACTGTCAGTGAACAACACCAACATTTTTGGTGAATACTACAAAAAATACTGATATAAATATACTGTAAGCCGTAGAGCTTCCACTGAGGGTAAGTAGGTTGAGTTTATGACCTATTTTTTTCTCAAACTGTTTCTTAAACTTCTAAAACTTATTGCTTTCTTGAGTACACTCCCCCCACCCCGACCATTTCTACCACTTCCTCTCTACATCTCACTCGTCCTCTGCTTACTTAGGTCACACCTTTCAAGCTGTGTTACAGTCAGTAGGACAGCCAGGTGTGTCACTACGACTGTCACCTAAGCAGCTTCTCTGGCTCACCACCAAGCTTCCGTTATCTGTCCAGTTACACAGCACAGCAGCGGCCCCAAAGCAACAACAAAAACAGAAGCAGGCTATGTTATCCCTCTGTACATCATTGATGTGTCATTTGCTGCTCGATAACAAAGGGGCTTTCTGTGTTATTACTAGTGTTGTCACGATGCCAATATTTTGTTTTGATATCGATACCAATTCATTAATTTCGATTTCTATACTTTTTCTATACTTTTCCTAAAAAACAGGAAACTCTCAAATGTCATTATTGTGCTTTATTTCAAACCTGGACAGCCTTTTAAATCAAAACACAATCTTTTACATTTTATAGCATTAACAATTGGATTATTGTAGTCATAATTTAGTGTTATTAAGGCTTTTACACAGTATGCAGTAATGTTAACTTTATAGCCTATTTGCAACCAGATATCCCTTATTAGTCAGCGTATAATAAGACTCAATACACCTCCTTGGCATTGGTCTGCGCTCTAAGCGCATTTTCTAGTAAGATAAATATTTATTGACAAAAATGTAGGCCGTGATTACCATTACCAGTAGGCGTAATGATGAAGTAAATTGATTTGTTATCATTGACCTTAATTACCTCATCAAACTCCGATGGTGAAAAAAATGTAGCTCGTCACTAAATAAATCTTACTCTACTTATATTTGAGGGCATGGGCTTGGGCATGATGCATGGGCCTGGGCATGATGTAATTATGTTATCTATTACTTTTGCTAAACTGTCGGTCTTTGAATTCTTTATACAGCTCCGCATACTGTCAGAATTCAGCAAGGTGCTTAGCCAAGTTCGACGTGATCGCTTCCTTGGTTTGAAATTTTTTTTTTACAGAGGGGCCTCATGGTGTTTGTATATGCTTGCCGTCACTGTCGACGATGTAACGAAATATTTCCATCTGATATTTCTACAAGCCGTGGTAAGAGGCCAAGAGCACCTGTACTTGCAGCCATGCCTCTCATTTTGTCACATCACATGAAAGCTGCAGTGTGCATGAGAGAAAGAAAGGGCACGCCCACAGGGAGTGGAGGCAGAGTGCTGCACATACACACAAGAAATACGACTCTTAGTAAAACACGGCAGGGTACCTTTCTAGTATCGGTATACCGTGCAACATTAGTTATTACAGCAGTGGCTCTCAAACCCTGTAACCCCTGACCCCCACAAATCACTGGATCATTGCGAGCACCTCATGGGTCAGAAGCTTGAGCACCATAATGTAACAGAATAAAAGCATTCAGTGCAAACAACCAAAAGCATTCATTTTACAAATATAATGTAATGAAAGTTAAAATACTAAATAAGCTTGAGCAGCATAATGTGTAAGGTTGCGTGTGAGAATAGGCGGGTGCAGGCACGAGCCAGAGGAAAACACGCAGAGAGCGTAGAACGGTGATCGCAATATAGCGGAATTTAATGAACAAAAACACACAGTACAGGGCATCAGGGCACCGAGTGCTGTTGGGGAAACTAAATAGAAACCAAAAATTAACTAAAGGGGATGCACCTGTGGGGCTAATCCACCACAGGTGCGTTGCGAGGAAAGAAAGCACGGAGCGTGCACGGGCCTGTGCACGCTGATTGTGACATAATGTAACTGAATGCATAAAAGCATTCAGTGTAAACAACCAAAAGCATTCATTTTATCAAATATAATGTAATGAAAGCTAAAATACTAAATCTAAATTTAATTTCCAAAACGTGAATTGATCTTTCCTATTTAAAGCAGCTTTCGCCCCTCTTGGGGTCCCAACCCAACGTTTGAGAACCACCAGGAGTTACTGTTTATTTATTATTATTTTTGCCCTGGTAACTCTCAACTCTGCTTCAGGGATGAGGAGTCAGATGTTTAATGTGGAGGCATAATGAGGTGGTTTCTGCAAAGCAGTACTACCTGTTCCGTTTCATTGTGAAATATCAGTCCAAATGAACGCATCTGCAGCAACATTTCCTCTCTGACGTTGTGATGAAATGCTGTGCATTTTATATCAGCTCTGTAGCCCTAACACTGCTTCTATCTTCAATCATTTCAATCGCTCACGTCAAGCTACCTCCCCAAACTGGCCTGTGCCTACCTTCATTGTTTTTCACTGAGGGTATTATGTCCAACGGCCTGTGCCACTGGTCTTCCAGGCACTGCTGATACGGCACTGTGCGCTTCTGTCATCATCTATGGCAACTATAGCAGTCCTATGAATTTTGCTGTTAGCCTAATCTGTCCTCCGCCTACAAAGAGACAGATTTCACTGCACACAGCATGCCTGCTCTCCAGTCCCACCTGTTTTGAGGCTTGTGAAAATGCCAAACGCAAATCACAGGAACTGTTATTCCATCTCTTGTTCTCTTCCATACTGTTGCATCGAGGCACACTGAGATGGCTAGCTAACAAACAGAGAGGATTGTGAAAAAGTGCAACCAAACAACCATATGCTACTGCCAGTGTTTAAGGACCTGGTGGATTCAATAAAAGAAGGGCGGGCACGTGTAGAAAGGCTGGCAAAGGGGACGCACGCCATTAGCCTAATGACAGAATGAGGAATGAGGGGATAGGGAGGAGAGATTAAAGAGCCAAGCATTGCAAAATTTGCTTTTAACAGGAATCAAGGCACTTAATCTAATAAATAGCGTGGCAAGAAAAGGCAGAGGGGGACTTCATGTTTTCTTGCCTCAGGTAAAGGATAAAAAAGAAGGGAAAAGCGGGGGGATAAAGGATAGTGGATGCCATTAGCTTGGCTAGCCGTGACTATCGAGAACATTAGTGTTGTCTGCTCTGGTTTTCTTCGAACTCACAACCTTTGCTTTGAACTAGTCCTGTCTGCTGTGTGAGTGTACCTGACACCGAATTTCCAGAGCCATTACGGCGCCGGCAATGGTAATTACACATTTCACCATTTCTGATGTCACTTCAAAGCGATGACGGTAGCCTCGCCTACACACAGTATGCTGCTGAAGCAAAAGCCGCCTGAAGGATTACTGAAGCTCCATATTGTTTAGCTGCCGGTCACTAATTCAATTAGCACAGGGCTTTAAACTGACTTGAAAGTAATCATTCTGATATAAAACTTTGCTTTCTTTATGCCTAAAGATTTCAAATATTGGTTTCTAGGGTGTTAAGTAAATTCCAGCCATCATAATTAGAGTTCTACACGCCCTCTTTTGCATATGCCTCGGCATCTGCGTAATGCTACTGTAGGGTAACAAATCTAAACCTTCATTAAGCTTTTTTTTTTCGCCAACAAAGAGAGGTAATTCCCCAAAAGATTTCAAAACAGACTTTGTCGCAGAGCCCCAAAGGTGAGATGAAGAATTGTTTTTTTACTGACAAAAGTTTTAGGGGCAGGGAATACAGTGAGGCCTGTGCTATGGGAACGTCAAAATAAAATTTGGGGCTCAATTGATACAGTAAGATGTAAAGAGTAGCAACCAACAAAGAAATAACAAAGAAAGCAGCGGGTGCCACAGGGCTGTTCAAATAGGACACCAGCCCTCAATAATACCTGAAAGCAAGTTAAAATAAGTGGATTCTAATGTGGGAAATGCTTTAATGTTGTTTCAACTATTAGCAGTGCTAAACAAAAGCCTGAGACGGGAAGTTGGAGGAAAAATGTTTAATAAGCCTCATCTTAATTTTTACCTCTACGTTTTCCTGACTATCTGAGGTGTTTCTAGACCTATGTGTACTCAGCAGGAGCTGTCTGCTGTTTGCCAGCTCAGCTTGACAAGACTCCCAGGACACTACCCTTGAAACAAGGGCCTCGGGTATTACATGTTTAAAAAGAAAATTGTGTCACTTTCTATTTTGAGGAAGAGATTGTTCACCTTAAAGTAAAAGTAAAAGTAATATTCAGCAACATCTGATGTTCCACTTTTTTCTGAATTAAGAGCTGGTGGGGCTTTTAGTAAAAAGTAGGCCTAGATATGTACAGTACAGTGCATCACTCTACATACGCAGTATAGCAGAGGAAACTCAACTCACTTTAATATGCACATCAAACAGAAAAGACTAAAGCCTCATAGACTTCACCAGGTGAGAATTCAACGTGGTCCTACACGACAGTCTACTTTCTTGACGTAGGGGCCGTGAATGTAGCAGAGAGGAGAAATCGGGCCACAAGTTCCTCTCGCCAGGGCTCTGCTCACCCCTGAATTTAATTAGAATGTGATATCTATCCTTTTCCCTTTCTATGCTTCCCTTCCTATTCAACATGCGTGAAATTGCACGCCGCTATCAATTATTTATTTACTCATTTTCTTATTGTTTCTCCCGGATGCCTTCGTTACTGTGGGACGCGCAGGGGTGGGGGGCTCTGATACCAGGCTCGGCTTTTCCCCGCCCTTCTGTTATCGGACCCACCTCTGCAGGTCTGAGCCCGACTCGGTTGCTGCTGTTGGTTCAGGCTCCATGGATTTTCTCCCCCCTTTCGCCCAATGGCAGCGCAGTGTGGTGCTACGAGGGCTGGGTGCTACGAGGGCTGGGTGCTAATGAGCTGACTCTGCAATGCTGGGAGCAATGCTCCGTAGCACCGGGGAGACAGAGGACAGAGCAGGAGGGAATGTTCTGGATCACAGCCGTTCTCAACAACGTGGACTGGGGCCCCTCAGTGGAGATTGCGTTTGGTATCATACATTTCATATATTCATATACAGTATTTTTACTGTGTATTTTTTATGTAAAATTATGTAATTTTTATTTATTTTACTTCAAAATTAAATGTAGGCCTATCTATAACTTTTATAAATAACTTTATTATTATGTATAATCATGATTATCTTTATTAAAATGTGGATACATTCTTCTGTTTATACGTACGATTCTTATGCTGTTATGTTACACTATAAAAACTACGCTATTCACTACTTCTTTTTTGGGGGGCCACGTGTTAACAAGTTAGAGAACCACTGCTGTGTCACATAAAGAATCAGAAGGGCCCGGCCACACGAGAGGCGGGATAATCTCAGAGACACTCACACAAACAGGATGTCTGGGTCTCCACACTCAGCCATGCAGCTGGTCCCGGGACCATCGTTAAAAGGCATTGTCAGCTTTCTGCCCTTTTGTCCACCTTTGGCTTCTGCTGATCTGAAGGAAATTAGGCCAAGGGGAGCACCATATAAAAGGGGGCCATTTGCTGCATCGACCACAGATCAAACAGTGGCTCCTGGACCACTTTCACCGCTGGAATTCAGGCCAACCACACATCCAAGTGTTCTTGATGAACCACACAATATATTGATTTGAATACCATGTGGAGATTTAATGCCAAACCCTGAACAATACATAATACTAAGTGATCGAAGTTGATTAAGATATTAAACTCTTTGCAGTTCCAGAAGCCAGTGCTTATACCCCTCCAGTGCTCACCAGTATAGCATGCCACTGCCAGCCTCCCACGGAGTCCTTGACACAGTGCTTGTGTAATTGGTCGTGTTTTCTTCTCAAGGCCAGCATTTCAATAAAGGCTGTGTCATGGTATTCAGCATGTTGCCAAGGGAACTTATTTTTACACCTTTGAAATCCCTGTCTGAAATTATCTATTATAGTAAAACTAGACAAGACACTTGGAAGGATATCCAATATGAATTCTTGACACATTGCGGTAGTGTCTATGTCTATGAGAACAGGTCATTATTTAAGGTGAGCAGTTTAGGATAGAATGTGTCAATCAGAGAAAGTGTGCTTTGTAAATATAGCTGCTATGTCATTTCCCAACGAAAATACATCGTGTCATGGACTAACGGTAAAGCAAGACATTTTAAAAGATTGATTTAATTTTACACTGAATGCACTAAATGACTGATACATTGTTATATCATAAAGGCTTTATGAAATAACAAGAATATAACAAGTCTATAACTAAATAGGCCTTGACACAGCCCATTGTGGTTCAGGGAGAATGTGATGTTATTTGGATAGGAATAGAAACACTTACATGCATGGGTGACTGAAAAGCTGTTGGACGACTCGAGGTTGTCTACATTGTAGTTTAGGTGGAAAGGCTTTTCAGTGGTGTTTTGGTTGGTGTTGTAGAGTTGGACAGCGAACCTGAAAGCGCTGTGCTCCTGCACCGTCGAACGCATAAACAGTCCCCCTATAAGAGAGAAAAATCAGAGTCACTCACCTCATGTATAGTCACGTTGCAAGAGCATTACAAGCCATGAACAACATTGGGATTACTGTAACCGTCGCACTTGCTAAACTTGTGTGAGTTATCTTATTGTGTGAGCTATCTTATTCGATCGTAATGCAGCTCAGCACTAACCAAATGCGTCTGTCTGTAACTCTTGAGATCTTGGTACCGTAGACTTGTACACACTCCAGTTCTTCATAGACAGTAATTACAATGTCACAGTCTACACATTTTATGAGTGTGGCTATGACATTAATAATTTTGAGGAAAATCACCTCTGTTTATAACGACGGCTGGCATGCTGTATGAAACATATCAGTGCGCATAGCTCCGCGCACCGGATCGCTTCAACAAGAGATGCAGTTGTTCTAAAATCTATCGTTTTACTATCCCACACAACCAACATATTACTTTTTCTTATTTCAGGACACTTACCTATATTAATCTGGTTGGGAAATCCTGCGAACGATCTGCCAAAAAACCACAGTAGAAACAAAACCATGCGTTGTGCCATTTTCTCAACCTGTCTGTTCAACTCCTTAAAATGGTCTGTGTGAGCAAATTCATATGTAGGCTATACAACCAGTGGACGATGGAAATCCAGTGGATTGATAATGGTCGCGCACAGTGCACCAATTAGGTTCGTTGAGGTGCAAGCCGGCTACAGAGCATTTTTTTTCTTCTTTGCAACTGAGAGAGCGATCGAGTCAGCGAGCACGAGAGATAGCAAGAGCGCGCTCGAGAGAGAGTGTGAGAGAGCGAAAAGGGGGGAAGAGAGAAAAAGAGAGACAACTGCAAGTGGACGAAACGCAGGGACTTATTCCAAAGATGGTGGTAGAGAAACGAGCCGATCTCCTATTGGACGCGGGGCAGCGGGCCAAGGTTGACCCAACTTGATCTGACGTTAAATTAAAACGCGTCAGTGTTTGCTACAGAAGAGCAGACGCCTGCAACCGCGGGGAATAAGCGCAGCACTTCTGCCTATCAGCCTACTGTTGAACAAATCGATAGAAATAGCCTACTGCAATCTCAGGCGGCCAATGATTCTGAATAGCCAGGCCACATTCAGCTGCATCTGCGGCAACTTACAAGATGCTCCCAGGGGTTGCATTATAAACGCAAGTAAGACCGGGGATTTATGTAGGCCTATTCAAACTGTTTCATTAATGGATGCCCATGCGGTATTAATGCCTTCTAAGCAATGTTCCAACTGTCCCGAATTCCTGTTTCAAATTTGCTACTCAGGTCATGAAGTGACAGCAGCCTATTTTAGACGAAAAAAGAGTTAGTGAAGTGAATGGGACTTGGAACTGAGATCTTAGTTTCAAATTAGCATACATTATAGCATTTGACCGAGATGGCCGACACAAAAAATAGGCTTATTGAAAATTACTGAGAGAATTATAAAAGAGAGAGAAGCTTGGTGAGGGAGTCAGGCAGACAGAGTGAATGAAGCTCTCCATGGTGCTGACAGAGACAGACTGTAGCATAAAGTAGCCTATAGCTCCATGCTTTGGCTTAGTCCAGTAGCATTTATCAGCATTTGCCTGCCATTTGTCTCTCCCTCGAGGTTGTATGAATGATATAGCAGAATGATAAACTGGTGTCTAATGTTTGATCAATAATACTGTGGATTTTGGAGGTGTTCACCCCGCTTCGTTTTATTTACTAAGTTCCACAGTTTCCAGTCCGTCACTAATGCAGCATCTATCATTCCCATGGTTCTGCCTAAGAGAGAACAATTAAGGGATTACTGGTCCATTTATCACCCTCAGCAAATCTCTTCGAAAATTGAGATTTTAATTGCATTTCAAATGGCCAAGCCTTTATTGATACTGTAATGGACTAGGTTCTCTATTTGACCCTGATAGATAGACTGTGTGCCTTGGTAACACATAACACTAAAAGACACACATAATGTGCATAGCAATCTGATTATCTTGTAGTCAGGATATTTATTTTGATTGTATTATATTATATTGTATTCTGACCGGACCTCGCAGTAATATCTCTGCATGATTCAGAGAAGATACTACTTCTAACGTACTCAATATTATACTACTAAAGAAGTGAGTGATACTCACTTGTGCAATTCAGGGGTTGAGGAGGACTGAAGTCTATCATAACATTTATCAGGCTCAACTAAGAAAAATACACCTAGACAGACCCCAGTCAATCTCAAGGATTATCTGGACATAAATAAGCCTTTTGTGCTTGTGGGTGTTCATTGTGATATTTCAACGTTGTAGTCTTACTGAATCAATTTTGTCAATGAAGTCATGATCAGGTATGACCCTGTCATCAAGAGACCAAACTTCCTTTTTAGGGTTAAAGTTGAACCCAATACCCGTATCTCACTTGGTTTTGCGGGGGATACTTCTGGAATTACATCCCATTGATCCACTGTTCTTGGGTAGTCCTTGGGTAACGCAGGATGTGGCTAGTGTGACCTTAATGACTGAAGTCATAATGGCCAATGTCAAACCATGACCCGCTGTTCTCAGCAACATAGTAGCCTGACTTCCAAATGGTGAAGGTAATAAAGGGGCATATGACCTGGGTCTGTGAAGTGTTCTGTTTGAAGTGTGTTATGAAAAAACTTTTATCCGTTAAGATCACTTGAGCTATTTTGTATAGGATGGGAGAAGTTAATTAGTCATTTGTGGTCCATGCTGTTTCTCAGTGTGAAATAATCATGCAGCATTTCAAACCGAACCTATAAAGAAAAATCATTATCAGCTACAAGGGGAGGCCAAGTAGTTGAGATAAGGCGTCATTATCATTGCTAAATAGTGATGGCTGCATTACTTCTAAAAAGGAACCTCACAAAACCTCTACACGAATTCAATTTAGTCTACTGTGTGTGTGAAAATCATAGATGGGATCTTCAGGAACACAAAGCTATGTAATTTAATGATATGCCATTTTGGTTTATTAAGCAGCCAAGATGAAAAGATTAGAAATGCGATGATTAAAACAGAGGCTAAGGGTCTGCCAGCCATTCACAAAGCAGTTATTTATTTACTCCCCTTAATTATCAACTGACACAGCAGAAAATTAGAGAAACCTAATCTTTGCTTATTTAAGGATTCTTCTGCGAGCAAATAGTCAATATTCACTACAGTATCTTAATGTAAAAAATTGCCCACAAATGCTAATAGCTAATCTAAGGTCATTTTGTTTGTGCTGTAGCATGCTCATGCCAGCTATGTGATTTACACAAAATTTATTCAATCTGTGAATGGAAGCATGTCTTCCTGTGGTTTGCATATAGAGTGCCAGGTGTTTGAAGAAATTCTCAAATGTGATGCAGATTACCTCAGAGCCTTAGTTTAATAGGGCGCAATACATCTGGTATGTAAGATGTAATTCGACAATGATGACTTCAGTTTAGTCAGAATCATGATCCGCTAAAAGATTCTGTAAATTGTGTTCAAATTGAGGGCAAATTGCTTTTTATGCCAGTGCATTGTCTGGAACCTTCCAAATGTAGGCTAGTTTACAATATGTAATGTACATAAGTGTCATATATTGACGGTAAGTATATTCATCAAAATATAGCAGGTACATTTTCATCCAAATAATGATGGACATAAGATATCATGGTTGATGGAGTAACACATTTTCCATCATTATTTTATCAAAAACTTCAAAATTCAAATCAAATGACAGATAAATTAGTTAATAAGGAAAATGTTTATTCAAAAAATTTGATCAAATAACACTTTTAATACTATTAATACAAATAGTACTATTTACTAGTTATACCACGTGGCGTTTCATCAGGTACTGATAAAATATAAACAATTAATCAAATAAAAACAAATGGCAATAAATAACAAACTAACAAAATTATGCACCAATATTTTTGTGAAATGCTTTAATTATTAAGAAGAGCAAAAAGGATTGCTGTAAAAAATATTGATGAAAAAATTACAGTTTTTTCGTCAGTATTTTGATTAATCCTATATAAATACTATT
Source organism: Percopsis transmontana (assembly GCA_025447815.1). Taxonomy (NCBI): domain Eukaryota; kingdom Metazoa; phylum Chordata; class Actinopteri; order Percopsiformes; family Percopsidae; genus Percopsis; species Percopsis transmontana. Next base: position 19,107 of record JAOEHI010012388.1, read on the forward strand.
CATCAAAATATTGATGCATAGCACACCATCTGATTGTCATGAGACTTGACTGGTTAATTCAACTCTTTATTGCGATCCAATCTACTCTATAGAGCAGCTATACTCTGCAATCATAGCAATGGGTTGAAAGATAATGACAGGGGGTGAATTAGTGTTGTGGGAGGATGTCATTAAACAAGCATTATATAGCTCAAACTCAATGATATTTGGAGAGCTATTCCAAGAGCCCATTCGTCTTGACCAGATGCTGGGGGCTGATAAGAGACTCTGCTTTCAGAGCTCTCTTCTTTATTCTTTCTGAGTGCCTCTCCCTATGGAAGACACTGCGCTATAGGGAGACGGAGAAGCACTTTCCATTGTGGGATGGTGCCATACAGATGTTCAGAGATGTAAATGTAAAGAAACAACAAATCCATCGGAGAAAATATTGTATGTACCCTGAACCAATTTCAAGGTGTATTTTTTTAAGCAGCTGTAAAACCGCAAAGATAAATGATGTGACTCATCATCAGTTCTGGGGACAGGGAAATACGCCCCACCCTGGTTTCACTACTTGAATACAGCTGTGTGTGGCGTCACAATCCCATCACACGCTTTGACTCCCAAGCAAACACTCTTTGGCCCGAGTGTGACAGAGGAGCTGTTATCAGCTGCGTAGGTTGACACACTTCACTCTGTTCCCCAGGGCTGTGCACAGCCAGGACATGTGACCACAGCAGCTAGCGCAGCACGGCAGGAAGACGTCTTCACCACATGGCACCCACGCTGCAGTAACATGGGATAGGCTGTCTGGACACCAAGGGGTGCCCCCGAGTTTGAAGCAAGCGTTTGTACAGTAACATGTGGCTGCACGAGAGTATGCACGTGCACACACACACGCGCGCACACACACACACACACACACACACACACACACACACACACACACACACACACACACACACACAGGGCACGGGGCACTAAAATACTCTAGTCATGCTATCGATGCAGGCTAGCGTTAGTCTGGTGAACTTCACTAAGAGGTATCTTCCAAAAGACAAACTGATAGCTATGTCTCTTGGTTCAGCTCACCCATCTCATATTAAATTGAACATAAATGTTATCAGTGTATCAGTTACATTTGTGCGGGAAAGTAAACAAAGTAGTAAATGCCAGCAGGTATTTTGAGCTTTGGGCTGTGAAAGAGATCGGTTTGGGGGTCATGGGTCAAAAACTTTGAGAACCAAATAATCAAAATAGTATAAACAGAATTCACAATGTTTGAGTTTTTTGTTGTTGGTGTGTGTGTGAACTGAGATATTTCTAGGCCCAAATTGCTTTCATAGTTTCCAACAGTAATTGCCATGGTTTTGAGAACTCAGCCAAGGCGGTCCTGATGCTTAGACCTACAAAATGGAGTGGCCAAGCTTTAATAGGCAAGTATGCTGACAATGAATAAATGAAATGCGGCCAAGGAAAATGTTCAAAACAAACCCACAGCCACAGACGCAGTAACAAGGAGAACAGCCTCTAATTTCCCCTTTCCCCATGGCCTGCGTTGGTGTATCCCAGTAATAGGAGATGGGTGTTGTTGACTGCCTAATTGAGAGGAAAACAAAAAGGAAGGCATGGTTAATGGAAGAGGTGAAACAAAATGCCATTCGTATAGTCAGTGATCATTTCAAGTTCATTGTGTCACTGTATAAACACACACACTGAAAACCAAAAACAATCCTAAATATTATTTAATTAATATTTTTCATGCATAAAATGGTTTAGTCTAATGTCATCATATACTGTAGGTATGCTACAATGATGTAATGTGTTCACACATTATGCTTAAATTATATGGCCACACAAAAAAACAAGATTATTATTATGTTGGTTTCACAAGGGATGGGAAGACCAATTACACTACTAATAGCAATTAAAAGTTGATATTTTAATATGAAAGTTACCAGGCGCTGCTTTAGGATATGAGTGTAGTCTCCCGGGTGTCAGAATAAACAAAGAATAATAGCGTCTCTGGTGATTTTATCTCACAAAGGCTTGGCTTTTCAGCTACAGTGGAAAGTAGCATTAAAGCTCAAGCATTTGGAATTACCTAGATTACCTAGAACAGTGGGTAAAATGTAACAGTGTAATGGTGCACGCCCACACCATAAATAAACTGAATTTTTTGTGTCGACTATTGCCTATATACTTATAAAGTCGAACATAGTAAGAGCTGGTCCAACCGAGCATACACACAGGCACCGTGGGAGGCCCACGTCAGTCAACTAGGCCGTCAGGAGCTTCCCCGCCAGGATCAGTGGAAACATCAGTTGCTGGAGGGCGAGTCTACCAACCCCCCCTACGACTTAAGCTGGTTCAGATTGGCACAGATAGATCCACTTCTCACATCTTTGCAACATGTAAGGGCTTATAGGTTACAAGCTGGATAGACCCAGTGTAGGCATGATCGAGCCATGGGGGCTAGCACAGCTTTGAAATAACTATTCACCAAGAACATATGTCCACATGACACAGATACTATAGATTTTGGTAGCTATAATGTAACATCCAATACTGTAGTCGACAAGATGGACATTGCACATCGAGTGTCAAGAGGTCAGAAAGTACAGTATGGACTATGTTTGCATGTTCTATGTGTGTGTGTGTGTGTTGTATTTCTGATTGTTAGTCTGCGGCTGTTGTTTCGTGTCTCCCTCACTGTAATGCTTCAGTTATCCCATTGTCCCACAGTTATACTGTACCTGCAATTAAATTTTCAAAGCCACAAGAGCTTAACTAATTACTGTCAGCGTATGCAACGTCTTCCCAATGCAAATGCCAAGGGAATGTAACAGGGCAGGAATTCATGAAACGGGCTTGGTGCATCTTGCTCTTGTCAATCACTTCAAATTGGATTTCTACCATGTCATGTCAGCTATTTCTGTGCCCTCATTTGACTGATAAAACAATATTTTGACTGTTGCTGTATGCTTGCAACAGGATTGTTTAACTTTAGCAGTGCTTGTAGGGCCTAATGAATTCTACACTTCAGTCCTATTATTTTTTTTCTTTGATTTTTTTGCTTGACTGAACAAACATTTTGCGGATGCAATTTCAATGTATTGTAATTGGGACATTACTAAGGCAAGGCAAGGCAAGGCAGTTCACCTTAAGTATTGTAGAGATATGAGCCGCAGTTTCCAAACACACATCACCATAGAAACCTCACCTTGGAATGTGAAGTGTAACGAAAATGCTCTCCATTTTTTTATTTGCATATAACCTGTGTAGAGTTTTGTCAATGGCGGCAGTGGGTGGTAGGGAAATTCCGAGAGGTTTCACCATTTGTTCGGTTCGGCTGACAGCTATTGTTATAATTACATTAGGACTTCATAGGCCATCACAGGCCTATGAACAGAAAACCTGGGGGATATCAGGTCTTTAAAACTATCCCTGCATGCCTCTGTGGCTCTGCACAATGGCCGAGCAGGAGTTATCTGGCAAAAAAGGCTACACCAATGGAAAAGGCATACACATGAAATTACGTGAGAGGAAAACAATATACTGAAAGCACATGATTCACACGTTCA
>JAOEHI010012398.1:0-31881 GCA_025447815.1 Percopsis transmontana
AGATAGAGAGAGAGAGATAGAGAGAGAGAGAGAGAGAGAGAGAGAGAGAGAGAGAGAGAGAGAGAGAGAGAGAGAGAAATTATTGGAAAGATCCTTTTTGGAACCAAAACCCTTTTTATGATGACTTGGAAACATGTACTGTAGTCCTGTGTGCTTCCTCTGTGGTCAAAGACAATGACAGTCTGAAGAAGGGGCCATTTTGAAAGGTAATGCTGAAGCAAACAGACACCACAGAAGCTGTTTGGTGACTTTCTTGTTCTCTCTTTGTGTTTATTTGTGGGACATTTTCACATTTGTTTATGTGATTCTTGGTATTAACGTGCTGTTGAATTGCACATTGTATTTTTTTCTGTTATAGCAGAACAATGGATAGTTACGTGTTGTATCATAACCTTAATGTGTTTTATTTAATTTTTACTGTATTTACTGCCAAGCCCATCTGCTTCAGGCAAAGTGGATCTAGATGTGAATGTAATTGTGTTTTTTATTGTGTGAATTTTACTTATTATTTATTCTATTGGAATAGTAAAACTCTGCATGTCCATCGTTTAAAAAGCGAAAACCCCTTCTGTAATTATCAGAGTAGGGACAATAAAGGGTAGATTTTTTGTGTTAAATTGAGTATTTCTTTTTTATTGTATAATTTTAGAAAGCATTAATATGAGGCTTATTAACAAAACAGAGCAATGAAACCTTTGTAACTGTGTGCATTATCACAGTGCCACTCAGCATTCCCTCTGGACAAGCTGGAAGGCTATTTGAAGTAAGAAGTCCAAAACATGCGGTAAGAAATAAAACAGGAAAAATTACTAGCAAGCCTGCCCTGGTTGAGGAAGCGTCAATATTAATGTGAACTGATGACCTGAATAAAGGCTGCATATATCTTACAGCACAGAATGCACAAAAAGATCATTGTGGACGTAAAATACGATAATGTAATTTAAATAATGTTTGACAGGGTACGGACTTTCTCAAGAGCACAGATCCTACAGGATTTTCATTTACAATGTCAGTCACTTGCTGCAAAAGGCAACAAAGGCTTTAAGCAAGAGTTTGAGGTAAACTTGATCGAGTGCATGGAGCGTGGGTAAAATGTGCTAGTTGAAAACATCTTTCAGTGTGTGACAATAACATCATCTTGTTTTTCCCTGAAAAAGGAAGTGAATGATGTCGGCAAAGAGCTCTCCAGCAGGGCAGGGGAATTAGAGGCCAACATGGGGAAGAACAGGTACCCTTACATTTTACCATGTAAGTACATTAAATATGCTATTAAACAGTGCACATGTAGGAATCTTTGCATCTTCAACAACTTTTTGGATACTTATTTGCCATGATTTTCTGTTTTTTGTGGGTGTACAGATGACCACTGTCGAGTGCGGTTGTCACTTCAAGCATCCCATCCACATTCAGACTACATCAATGCAAACTTTGTGCCTGTAAAGAATAATTCATTCATTCTAACTTTGTTGAATATTAACTTTATATGTTCTATCCATCTATCCAGCCTGTCTGCCTACCTGTCAGTCTGTATTCATATTTTTCTGCCTGTCTTCCTGGCAGTGAGAGTGTCTTGATGTTGTTACCTGTGTGTTTTTGTCCATTTACCTCCTCATTTGTCCACTCCATTATGTCTCCAACAACAATCTAATCAGTTTACTTGTATATTCAGGGTGGATGTTCAGAGAGGGACTTCATCTGTACCCAGGGTCCTTTGCCCGGCACTATGGCTGACTTTTGGAGGATGGTTTGGGAACAGAATGTCAAAATAATTGTCATGGTGACAGCCCTGAGACAAAAGGACATGGTGAGATAGATACATTCAGCCTGTGCCTGCTGCATACAGATCTATATTTTACTGTAGCACTGTTCCTTCCACACAATATGGAAACAGTCTGCTGCTTTAAGAGAGTTATAGACATGTAACTTTAACAGTAGTAGCCATAAAATAGCAACAGAGTAAACGAGTAGCCACCATTCCAAATCCAACATACCATGACATGATAGTGTGTTGCCCTACAGGTGCTGTGTAATCAATATTGGCCTCTGGAAGTGGGGACTGTTTGTCATGGACTGGTCCAAGTGAACACAGTGTCGCGTAAAGAAGGTCCAGATTACTTTATTTCCACCATTAATCTGAGACAGGTGCGTGCAAGGCACAGTTATAATCCATTTTAATTCATTCTGGTGCCAGGTCTGCACTAGGATGCTCATGTAGTCCTTCTGGCTTGTTTTGAATGAATGTTTGTGTTTTAGAGGGGTTGTCCAGGAGAAAGGACAGTTACACACTACTACTACCCTGTTTGGCCTGACCAGGGGGTCCCCAAGGACCCATCCTCATTGTGTGCCTTCACTGAGCATGTGAGACAGCATTTGGAAGCCCTTCCATGCTTGGGGCCTGCTCTGGTGCATTGCAGGTCTGATCTTTAACCTTTAGCCCATCTATATCTATTAGGGGGAAAGGAGCTGCTGCTGCTTCAAACCAAAATAACAAGGTTTTAGTTAGGCTGGTTTTAAACACAAGGGGAATTCCAGGCACAAATCAAACGATACTGAATTTCAGTTAAACCTTCTCTATACTAAAATAAGTTGAGTAGGTGTGGTTGTTGCAGTTGTATTCATCCACTTTTCACTTCCATTGTTTCTTTTAAACATACGTCTAAAGTGTCTACAAAGCCAATGTCTGTCTTTACTTTAGTATTTAGTATTAAAATTTGATTTAAGGTTAATTCCAAATCATAAAATGAAACACTACAAGAATTTAATGTCGATCTGGTTTCGGTCTGTGGACATTAGATTATTTTCTACTCAGCATGAGAACTTACAGTATGTTGAGGAAAGAAAGCTAGTCAAAGGTTTAACAAAACTCCAAGGCTGATACATTATTTAACAAAAAATATCATTGCAATTCGAATTTTGGCTTTTAACTTGAATATCCAAATGCCTGGAGTGTCCACACCCTTTTTGTAATGTTGATTCTTTGTTCTACTGCATTCCTCTTCTAGAGTAATTTTGTGAAATCCCTAATGCACCCCTGCTAAACCATTTTCTCCCATTTAAAATGTGCATTTTATTATGAGATGGGAGTACAGTGGGGTCCAAACATCTGAGCACACTACCTCTATATCTTTCCACATTTCTCTCCTTCTGTCTCTTTCTATTCTGTTCTTTTCTTTATCCCTTCTACTTTTTCCTCCATATCTTTCCTCGCCATTCTTATGCCCTGCTCTTTATCGCTTTTGGTTTCATCATTCATCAAAATCTAAATCTTTATAAAGATCTTTGTAGAAGGACCTCACTGTATGTTTGCATAAATTCATGTCTCCTATCTCCATGTGTTTCAGTGCAGGTGTTGGGCGGTCGGGGGCATTTGTAACACTGCTGTGGATGATGCAGCTGTGCGTCAGGGGTATCCATCCGAAGGTACATGCTGCTGTGGAAGACCTACGTAAACACAGAATGTGCATGGTCCAGAATCTGGTCAGTACATTATTCACATTAACATGATCTTCAAGCATTGAAAACGTGGAGTGCCCTATTTAAGAATGGAATGACTTCTCACCTGGAAGATTGTACTGTACTAAACATCATCTGTATCTCCCTAAGGAGCAGTATGTATTTGTTCACCGCTGTCTGCTCTATTGGCTCAGTGGAGGAACTGGGTGAGAACACAGCAATAATTCACATACTAACACCAAAATGAATGACTATCTCAACACAATTGTCGCCTCTCAACAGCCCACAAAGTGATGTGTCTATTTCTAATGCTGGACGGAACAAGGAGCGGTCACGTAGCTCCTCTGGGCACAGAGAACGAGGGAGGAGGAGACAGTCACGAGAAGGACCTCCCTTGAACGCACCACAGAGCACAATACAACAGCTGCTCCATCCTGGGAACCTACTACGGCGCCTTATTCCCTCCTCAATGCAGTTTAATACACACTCTCAGACCTGAACTCACCAACACACGTAGGCACACACATTGGGGAAGACTTGTTGCACACTTGTGTATGTGGCCAATCCCAGTGACTGAGAACAATGCCAGAAGGCAAAACAGAGATAAAAGGTGAAAGACGAGCCCATGTTTTTGTCAGAAGGTGACAACCTGGCAATCCTGTCAAGCCTGTCCCTCCACACCGGATTACTAAACTGCACTGAGTGTGAGCCAATAAGGTCTGTGTGGACTAACAAAGCTCAGCTAGGTGACTTACTACAAAACGTCAAGAAAATACCTTTAAGCTGTAAAGGTATAATTTACAGTTAATGTTGCCATTTGCTGTTAACGGATTGGTATTTTTATTAACTCTTTTATATAAATCACCAGCTATGAAAACTTTGGTGTGGTGTGTTTAGAGAGGCAAACACATGAAAAGCGGCTGTACAAAAAGGTCATGTTTCAAAAACACACAGGCACTGCCATTCTCCTTAGATGACTGAAACGTATTACAGTACATGAAGGAGCTATGAGTATTACACGTCATAGAACAATATGGGGCACCCCATTTTTATGAGTCTTTTAACTGCATTATAATAAACACTTATGATACAGTAATATCCCTCTGTAGGCAAGTCCTGGGTTGGTGACAGGAGTTGAGAGTATATAAACAACCTTCTTCACCACTCCCCCTGCCGGTCATCTTTAATGCAGCTGTGAGTTCTTGCAAGTTGAATGTAGGCAAGGCATGGCAATAATAGCTTTGAGACACGTTTATGTCCTGAAGTCACTTATGCTGCAGGTCCGAGTTGCTCCAACAGTAGGCGCTACAGGTTAAGCATCTTTCCCTATAAGCATATTATCTCCAGATCGTAATGTATACGAATGCCAGTGCAGCTCATGGCTGACAGGGCAAAACAGGAGGGATACAGCAAAAATCCTGAACGAAGGACTGGAGAAGCAGATGTCAAGCTTTCTGACGGTGGCAATGAGGGGGGAGTGTGTGTATGGGACAAATGGAAAGATGAAAAGCAGCATGGAGCAGGCCAACCCGAGCAAAATTATATAAAACAGATTATATACATTACAGATTAAAACAAAAACAGCAAAGAAAATTTACAATTATTCCATTAACTATCGGAAGTGAAACCAAGAGTTTAAAATAACATTTAAATTATAATTCAGGTCCAATAAAAAGATTAGACACTACATCCTTTGGCAAAAAAGTGGTGGGTGGAGAGATTATGCCCATGTAAGGCACAATCAGTTAGCTGTATTTTCTGTATGTAGTCAGTGTGTCCAGATATACAGAAATATGGTGATTTTAAACATGCCACCCTTACAGTGTTACAAGGGGACGTGAGAAAATAAAAAAAACATTGATGATCACAAATTAAGTGGATGGATGAGGGAACAGAAGGAACAAGGGTGATCTGGTCCTCTCACCCCGCCCCAATTCTCCTCCAGTCCAGTTAGTGCAAGTTCACTGACATGGCGAGGCCTTCCTGGATCTCTCGGACTACAAGGATGCGGGCGAGCATGTGCTCTAGCGTTTCTCTGGGGATTGGCTGAGTAGAGTACCATATGGGGCTGTTTGGAGCCACCACAGGCTCGGGGGTCAGGTAGAAGGTGTCGTTGCGGCCTTTAGCACTCTGTGGACTGGCAAAAACAAATGCAATAAAGGTAAGAAGATTGTTCTTATCAGATGGGTTTATGCAAAAACATGCTATTCAGTACTTGTATTTACTATTTAAATGATAAATCATACAAAAAGTGCGTGCCCAGTACAGGCAATTAGACTATGCTAACACAATGTGTCTTTATACACTAAATAATTTGAAATGTAGTGTTAATGTGTAGACAAACATGTTTGAAAAGGAGCATGTTCATTCATCAAACATATCTACAGATAACAAAAATGTGGTTTAGGCTTGTGTTTAACAGTAGAAAAAAAATGTATTCTGATACTCCAGTCCCTTGTAATGTAGGTCAAAATGTTATTTGAACTAAAATTTATTAAATAAATGAGTAACACTTTCAGTTTTTCAATACAGTTAGTTATTTAACAGAAATTGTTGTTTTTTTCATGAATGAGGCCTAATTATTTTTACTTGACTTCGCCAGGGATTCTAATATGCCTAACATAGAAAACACTAGTAGCACTGTTACTAGTTGGTTGCAAAGTGCGCTTCTCTACTAAAAAGAATCAAGTTCACAGTGTGAATTGTAGACTCTCCTCTTTACCATTTGAAGAGGTAGAAGTCATAGAGCTTGATTGGACAACGTAGAGGGTTCTCTGGGTCCTCAAGCTGTTCTGAGTACATGTCATCCGTGACTGAAACATGGAAAGCAAGTCATTGTCAAGATTAAAAGGTGGATTCTTCCTTAACATAATAGCAACCTAAATAGATTTGGCTTCTCACCCTTCTGTCCTATAAAACGATCTGTAGACTTTAAGTATCGAATGCTGGTGCTCTTGTCTTTGGGGTTGTTGGGGCTTTTCCTAGTATGTCTCAACACCTTGGAAAAGGCTACTTTTAGATGCTGCTCCACTGTCCTTAGTTGGAAATACCTGGAGAAAGTAAGAAGTCAAACATGTTTTGCTAGTGTGCCTATATCAGTGTTAAACGCCATTTAGAGTGTGACACACAGTAAATAAACATACAGAAGCACGACTTACTTTGTGTTGAAAAACATTAACGTTGTGAGTAGTGTTGATGGCGAATGGGCTCCAAGCTGTTTACATTCCCAAAGCATCTCTTCCGTTACATGACTGGGAATAACGTATCCTGAGGGAGGAAGGCCATAACAGGATTATAATGAGGTGCGTGAATAGCATGTTTCCTTAAAAGTACCACCATCACTTTTGAACACTGTAAAAGACATAGCTGCAGCCTTACATATCATTTACAGGAGGTACCTCTATGCATCAAAGAGTAAGTTGCTATTAAATAAAAAAAATATAAATTATTTTTATTATTATTAATTATATATTTATTTAATTATTTAATAATAATAATAATAAAAATGTTTGTGGCTAAATTTGGCAGGTTGGCTAAATGTGATACACTTTTTTTAATTGTTACCTAGCGGGTGGACAGATGGCCTCCATGGCTCCAGTATCTGGTGCAGACTCTGAGAGAAGCGGGTGTAGTATGGATCTGAGAAGACGTCATCCACACGACTATTATCAAACAGATACTGGGAAAACAGAAGGAAGGGGAATAGGAACAGATGACAAGGTCTTCTTTCCATATCAAGAGTAAGTGTGACACAAATGGAATAGGAGGAGATAGAGTATTAGTATGATACTAAACACACCTTCTGTATGCAGAGAAAGACATAGTAGAGAACGTCAGCTTCATAAGTCTCTCCTTCCAGCCCCCGGGACTCCCGTGTCATTAGGGACAGGGCCATGCTGAGTTCAGCTACAGCACACGACACCAAGTCCTCCTGAAAGCGCAGTGCCTGCCGACCTAAACACACACCGGATCAGGTTATGTATAAATAGACAGGATGGCCATTGGAGTAACAAGTAAAGAGACGCAGATACATTAAGGAAGATCGCATTTTCTACTAAGGCTGTGTGTCCATATAGCGTTTGTTTTCTGAGCGCAGGCATCCATTTTCAATTGTTCCCAATGAGGAGAGTGCGTATGCGGCTGCCTATAGAAAAACCGCTGCACACAGCATCTTTCTTTTCAGAGGGTTACGCCTATTTTGGTCAGCTGTTTTGAGTGCTTCTAGTTGAAAACTTTTCAGAAAGCCGCTGATGTCGTCACTGTAGCTCCTTTTCAGGCAACCAATCAGATTGGGCGGACACGTCACCCTGGTAACCAAGAAAATGGAGGTGATGCTTGGGAGCAGTGGGATGAAGCACGCCCCAGCGCTTTCCCGCCAGAGAAAAACACTATATGGACACATGGCCCAATTTTGCAGGGGCACTCACGTCCAATTGGGGCAAGTTTAGTTTTCTCTTCTTTGTCCAGCTCTGCATTTTTTCTTTGAGCCCAGAGCCGCCACACCTCCAGACCCTCCTCTGGCTTCAGAGAGGCAGGCAACAGCAGCTCCTGTACCTGAAGTTGGTGCTGGCCTTGGCCATCCACCTCTGCTACTGCAACCGTCTGACCCTAGAAACATATACGGTCATATTTCTCTTAATAGGTCCAAGAGTCTTCCTTGGTTTCAGACCTGGGTGCTGCTGGTATGCCAACCCCACAACAGACGTTCACTTCACTACATTACGCACTAGCACAGTTGTGGTGGAAGTGTTCAGACACAATGTAGTTTGGCCAAGATACATTTTTTACATTCATTCATTCATATATATATATATATATATATATATATTTTAATACTAATAATAACCTATAAAAGACACAAAAACATCTTGCAACCAACCTACAGAACACCATTTATGGAACCAATGCATTAACACGAGTCTGTCCTGCCTACTGTCCATGTATTCTGCTAGGCTATATAATATTCTGCAATGGTGTTTTATGTAACAATATGTAATATCAGTTTTACACCTGCCCATTAAGACCTTTTTCCTTTTAATGGTTTATAATGGCACGCTTCTTTCCCTATCTAGTTGGTTAGGGGATGTCTTAATTACCTGCAGCTGCTGTGCATCTTGTCCTGACAGCCCCTGTGTGTGCAGCACCTGCTGCTGGGGGTCCCAGATAAGAGACTGCGTGGCATTGGGGTACCCCTGCACTGCTACTGGGATGTGGATGTTTCCGTTCATCAGCTGGGCAGGGAACAGAGTATTAGCAGCCAGTGTATGCACAACCTCCTCCTGGCCACATATTCCTCCCGAGTTGGTTATACTGGAGACGGCCTGCGCTGTCTGACTCTGGCTGACAGCCTTCAGCTTATCGTTTTCAACAGTAACTTGCGTTGGCATTGTGGTCATTGTAGTAGTGTTTGTCCCAGCGAGTTGCACTGTTCCGTAGGCCTCCTGGGGGATGGCGATGTGTGTGACTTGCTCACGGCCCCCGGATCCAGCAGGAGCAGAATAGACAGGGATGGTCCATGTCTCTCCGGTGGGACTGGTAATGGTGCCTGTTGCACTGTAGAGGTGGGAGCTGTCCACAGTTAGGAGGTCTGGCCGCAGGGAGACGTAGCTCTGCTGCTGGCCCTGGCCCTGAGGAATAGCCAAGACTGTGGCTACCTGCTGGCCAGGCAGCGCATAAGACACTGTGATAGGCATGTCCACCTTACGCTTCTTGGCCGGCTGGAGGACACCCCCTCCCTGGGTTCCCAGCACCCTCCTCTCAGTGGAGTCCTGCTGCTGGGTAGGAGAGAGTGCTCCGACTGTCTGGATTTGGATCTGCTGTCCTCCTGCCACAGCTGCTACTAACTGAGCTTGCAGCTGAAACAAATGTGAGATGCAATGAAATGACTCCTGCATACTTCTCAGGCAGGTTCATCCTGTGACCCCCATGTGCGTAGTATGGACGAGTACCTGCTGATGCTGTTCCTCTGTGAGATCCCCAGGCTGAATCAACTGTGCAGTCGTGACACCTTGTAGCTGTTGATGGGAGCCAGAGGGCATCTGGAGAACCTGACCCAACATCTGACCCTGCTGCTGCCCCTGTATCTGCACCTAATAAGGAAAACCAGGTAGCATTTATAGAGGGCCAAAGAAAGAACAAAATGGTAATGACAGGAAAGACAGTGAAAAACATCAACCTGCACTATTTGTTGCTCATTTTGTTGTACAGAGTGCTGCTGAGCCGAAGACCCTTGAATATGTTGTTGCTGTATCTGCACCTGAACCTATAATACAAGCACAAGTATGGTTAGAAAGTTTCCTTTACCTTTCAATTTAAAAAAAAAAAAAAAAACTCATTTTATGTCTGCTATTATATAGATGTTTACCGGGCAAGCTAGCTCCAGCAAAGATCCTGCAACCTCGGTGCTGTCTGTATAAATGCAGTTAGCCTCTTGCTGGTAGACCATGGTGGCTGTGGTGGTGGTGACATCGCCACCTTGCTGGCTGAACTCCTGAAGGGCATCTGGTCCCTTGTTTGCCAAAGACTCCAAAAACTCCTTCATGCGATGCTGAGGGACACTCCGAGCTTTCTGTCTCACCAGCTCCTCATAGGAGCCTGTTCCATCCAATGAGTTATTCATAATTGCTGGGCAACACTCTTCAGTTCACGGGAAATCTATAGAAAATTGTGATTGCAGCGTGGGTTTATTTGAACAAAATAGTTTAAAAAAAACTATTTTGAAAACTAAACTAAAATTAGTTACTACGAAATCTAACAATATGGGAGATTTGGAGATTATCTAGGCATAAAACGAAGGTAGCTGTACACTAACGTCAGCACTGCTTTCATTCTGAAATAACACTGACAGTCAGCATAAGGAAAGGGTTAATTTACTTCGCTTTATACCAGCTGAAGCAAAAGCGCGGTTTCATTCCAAATCAGGCACGTATTGAAACACTGTTGCTGCCTGCTAGACAACACAACGTGATATTTTAATGTTAAGACAAACGATGTAAGGAAACCTCTGTTCAACGCACAGTGCCAGGACAGACTTTGCTCGGTAATTTGACATCTGATTACACAACAAGCTAACGTTTGGTGAATGGCTAGCTAAGCAGCCCCATGCTGTTTACAAAGAACACCCTTCTAGTGCATGAGTATGTTAATAAACTCCTGTCGTGGGATAGTTCAATTATTGCTAGGAAGATTGCAGAGAATGACGGGAGATTAGTTAGTTGTCACTGGCAGCATACACCATCTTAATTTTTCTGTTAGCTCCACTCAGCTTGTTCGCGAACCAACGCTAGCTCACGCGTTAGCTATCTCTCTTCCCTAACCGGGCCCAAGCTCGAGCCGTCCAGAAGCGCCCCTCTATTCTCGAATAGGCGTTGTTCTCAAAACGGGCAGGGATGCAAAGTGTTACCTGCGTCTCCTGGTGCCCAGCTTTCTCTTTATTTGTCCTTTTTTTCCTTTAGACTAATGTATTTTTTCTTTTCTTGACCACTCATATTTCGCTGGGCGCCATCTTACAATAGTAGCATTTAGACCAATGAGCAGGCGATTCTCTGGTCTGTACTGTTAACGCGATATCACGACAGCTTGATGTCGCGATAATTAGCACACAGAGGAGTAACTTAAAGACACGCTTACACTGCCAGATATAAATTGTGTGGCAAATTACTTCAGTCCACCTTAAAATCTAGACGTGCAAGACAACTACTCTAAGTGGTTTATTGAACTCTAAATCTGTTAAGGTAGTCCACGGTAGATGTACCTGATACTTGAATGGTGCTCAGCAGTCTATGGGTAGTTTGGGGTTAATTCCCACGCACTTCGCCCAGCATGGTCTGTTGTGTTCTATATTGCCCAGATTAAATCTGATGAACACATATCAAGAAGAACACAACTGTCTGAGAATAAACAATGTATTCTTGTTTCTTGCACAAATGTCACATGCCATGTCTAAAATTAAATCTGATATTAAGTGCTAGAACAACTTATTTTACCATTGAAACAGATACACAATTTCATGTATCATCTTTTTTTAATCTTTGTTTCCGAGACTACAAAAGCATGTATGACATAAAGCGGTCAATGCTTAGAGCCTCAGATGATCAAATTTAACATTTGAGAGCATATACTCTGTGTGACATCAGCTTAAATTTTAAAAATGGGCCTGTATAAAATGAAGAGATGCAGGCCCTTGTTGATCTATGACAAAAGTGTATACATTTAACAAAGATAAGAAAACTTTGTAAATGCATGTAATTGCAGCAGATATAGAAAATGTTTAAAGAGGCCACTTGTGACACCAACAACCTATTATCCTGGGACTAAGCAAACTGATATTGCAGTAAAGCTCCTTCCTGCACCTCGCCACAGTTCTTTCTCAATCTTAAGTATTGCATTCATGAAATAGCTTAAAAGACACAGAAAATACTATAATATTTTGTTTGACTCAATCCCAGCAACCCAATCAATCCAATAGTCTGAGCCTTTGCTGATTGTTCACACAGAGTGATGCAAACAAGCATACACTGGAAACGTTTCTTAGGTTCATGAGCAATAGAATGGGCAGCTCAATCAAATCTTCCCGGGGTCCTCTTTAAGAGTGACTGTTCTGTTGAAGACGAGCTGCAAAAGAACAGGTCATTGTTAATCAAAGATCATGCTCATCCAAGATGTTTATTAACTCAAGCGTAAACGTAATTCGTAAAATGTAAAAAAATAAAATATTTAAAAGTATCTTAATTAACAATATTTCAAAGAGAGAAAATTTAAAATCAAAATACAGTAATGTCATCAGATGAGTCCTTGTGTTGCTGTACCTTGTCTGTTGTGCTGTCCGGATCCAGTGAGAAGTAACCCACCCTTTCAAATTGGAATTTGTTGAAGACTTTCGCCCCCTTAACCGAGCTGTCTACAAAGGCACAGTCGATTACCTGCAAGGAATTCTAAATAACAAAAGAAATACATTTGTTAAAGTTAAATTAAGGTTTTATTGTACTTAAATTAAGGTTTTATTGTACTTAATTCATTCGTTATTACATGATTCTTACATTGGTACTTCAGCTATAATATATTGCTTCCATTCCTACAATAGAGCACCATTTCCCATTTTCTCAGCAGAGTTACTTACAGGGTTAACATCGCTCAGGAAGCCCCCGGGAACCTCACTCGTGTCTTCTGGAAATTTGTGGAGGAAACTAAAAAAAATAAATAAATGAAAAGAAAATAAGACGTATTGGTTGACACAGCCATGCAGACACATCATTGGCTTGCTGGTTCGGGCACACTTTCGCTTTTACTTACAGTCTTTCATACAGGCGCACTTCACACACTAGTGGCTGGCTGACCCAGTGGATGAAGGCCTTGGGCTTCTCTGTAGCCTCAGTGGAACTACAGCAACTCACTTGCAGCTCTACCACCCTACCTTGACAGTCCTAGTTGAGTGTTAAGAATAAGAGTATTCATGTTATTCAAAGTTACTAACCATGCATTTTTTTTTAGTGTAGCAGCTGTAATAAATAACAGCTGCTTTGAACAGCTGTGTAGTAAAATGTAAATCTTACCCTAATGACCTTCTGCACAGTGATGACATACCCAGCATGCCTAAGCCCTACTGGCTGCTCTGGGGTCAAGCGCTTGTAGCCCTTCTCCATTACCTGCACAGCAACAGGTAAAATTCGTCTTCTGTGAACAACTAAAACCAAAGTTCCACAACCATCTTGGTAACGCCCGCAGGCAGTTATTGTCTGCGGTCTAAATGAATGAAGAGAGAGCCATAAATGCAATTTCAATCATCACTGGGACATAAAAACTGCATGTAGAATCACTAGTCTAATCTGATATAAAAATACTTAAGAAGTTTGGTGACTTTGCCCAAAATTAAAAAGTTTAAAAAGCTTTTTTTTCCTCCACAGGTTATACTTCTACTACGCATGTGCAAAGTCAGTGCATCCACACGATTGGCTTAATAGGTTTCCTGGTTCGGACGTTATAAAGCAGACGATTGACTGGTTGGCGTTACATACTTCTCCCATAGAGTTCTATTCAGGATTCAGTGGTCTGTCTTCTATAATATCTCTGCTAAAACGTTACACAAAAGCCTTTTTTTCCCTTCTGGAAATGTATGGATAATATACAACTTGTGTTTAACCCTTACCTCCCTGAAGTCACTCTGTTCAATGAAGATAGTGGATGTTAACGGAACCACATGGCTCCCTTTAGCCTCACTGGCAGGAAAGTCTGGTACTCGGACCTCAGACTGAAAGAACAGAGAAGGAGAAGGGGGATTCAGTGCCCATGTTGAAGAATATCATGTGAAAATAGCATACAATCAGTACTCTTGAACCTTTTAATTATTATGGAAATAAAGTAAAAATCAATTGATTCATATTCCTTAGATTTTAATAGCACTCTAACAAATTAATATTACATAGTCATTATTACAGTTCTACAGTCCTACAGTTTAGGGATGATCTTTTTCTAACATCCTTCCTCTCCACCAGTGCTTATCAACCTTGGACTTCTCAGCGAAGTTGGTGATGGTAACTTTGAGGGGCTCAAGGACAGCCATAGCTCGAGGCGCTGTCTCATTTAGCACATCTCTCACGCATGCCTCCAGAAGGTGTGGCTCCATTGTCACCTGGGCAACCGTTACTCCCACCTGTCAAAGTCAGATATGAGAGGACTGGAACGCAATTCCCTTTCCTATCACTTATATCACTATGCAAAAGTTTTAGGCCAGTGAGAAAAATGCTGTAAATTAAGAATGCTTAAAAATAGACATGTTAATTATTTAACAAAATGCAAAGTGAGGGAACAGAAGAAAAATCTAAATCAATATTTGGTGTGACCACCCTTTGCCTTAAAAACAACTTGCACAGTTTTTTTTTTTTTATTTCTTTTCTTTAAAAAAAAAATAAAAGGAACTCGGCAGATAGTTCTCCAAGATGTTTGGAACAACCTAACGGCCTAAAACTTTTGCACAGTACTGTATATGTGATGTTGGTTATCCATCCAGTCTCCATACCCTGGCACAAAAGTTGTTAATGGCCTCTGATGGAAAACCTCTTCTCCTCAGTGCAGTCAATGTGAAAAGGCGGGGATCGTCCCAGTCTCTGCAAAAGGATCATGGTAACACAATCGTTGTCACTGTGAATTCTATGTAGTGAACACTGCCAAGGTTACAAAGAGAAGCAGAAACATTGAACCATACCTAATCTAGTACATTACCATGGTTGTAAATGCATTTGTTTGTCATCTACACATGCTCAAATAGGGTCTACACAGTTGTTGGATATGTGTTTGTTGTGTTTCTATTAATATATTAATTAATTAATATATAATATATATGGGGGCAGGATAGTCTAGCGGTTGGACTCCCAACTAGAAGGTCGTGGGTTCGAGCCCCAGACTTGGCCTATCTGTAAGCATCCTTGAGCAAGCACCATGTAAGTCGCTTTGGATAAAAGTGTCTGCTAAATGATATTACCTAATTGTAATTGTATCCCTTTGCTGTGGATAGACATAATGTACGATGAAACACATTTTTATGTTACTCCCTTTCTATCTTCAGTATCGTTACAGATTTGTTTGTCTTTACTGTTAACAGATGATAGGCTTAATGTTCTAAATAATTAACAGCTACAAATAACAGCAGTGAAGCAATACTTAGGATGTAATAATAGGATGTTATCTGTACCCCACTGAGTACCCTACAGGCCTGGGTGCATTTGTGTAAAAAGTTGATCTAAAATAACAATAAAAACAATCTTACCTGACAACTCCAGTCTCTACCAATTTGATGATTTTCCTCTTAGACACAACAGTGTATGTGAGGTTCAAGCGTCCATATTCCCACTGCACAGGGCAGTACACATCCAGAGCATTGCACAGCCAGAAATATGATGACCGCCTATAAAAAAGGTAGAGAGACAAAATAATTGTGTAATGAAAATGGAGCAACCACACCGTCATAAGCTTCTATAGAATTTAAAGCCCAATGCAACTCGGGTCACACAGTCTACCTTGCCTGGAACTCTTTGGTACAGAGCGAGTGTGTGATATTCTCAATGGAGTCACACAGACAGTGGGTGTAGTCGTACGTTGGGTACATACACCTGGGAGGACCAAAAAGGTGGAACAAAGATATTTTATCTCCAAAACACTACTTGGTTGCACACGTAAAAACTAGTCTTCATACCATTTATCTCCTGTCCGATGATGCGGTGTGTATTTGATTCTGTAAGCCACTGGATCCATCTTTCCATCCTCCATGACCATCTTCATCCTGAGTGTGGCCTCTCCTTCAGCAAACAGGCCCTTCTTCATTCTCTCAAACAGCACCAGTGACTCCTCTATGGGACGTTCTCGCCATGGTGATGGTGGTGGGTTATGGCCCTTCAGTTCCTCTGTCTTCTGGTGGCACACATAAGCATGGCCTCTAAAGGAACATTTGGAAAGAACTTTAAAGCGTGCAACAAGAGGTGAAAAGAAATAAGTATAGGAACCACAAAGTACTAATCACGCATGTCCAAGGTGAAAGCTTGCAGCGCCAACTAAAACACGTCAGATTAGCATGCCAATTCACCGTCTAACACTTGTAAACACTGTGATGCTATGTTCTGAGGGACAAGATTACTTTGAGCAGTCAAAATGATCATACCAATGGATGTTGCCTTCACATTTGCTCAGACGTAATGGGAAAAACGAACCTTGTCCCCCATGACCCATTTACCCCACACACCTGCGAATAAGGTCCAAAGCAAGGTCGTACAGCTGTTGGAAGTTGTCTGATGCATGGGTGACGGTATAAGGTTTGTAGCCTGTGAGTCATAGTAAACAGAGTAGTCTTAAGAGTAAGATGCTGCAATGCCTATATTGCTAACAGGTGAGATCACAAACGCATGGCTCAGACTCACCAAGCCACTCCACCATGTCCTTGATGGCCGTGAAGTACTTTTCCTCTTCCTTCTCTGGGTTTGTGTCATCATACCTCAGGAAACAAATACCATTGTTGGCCTGCAGGTGGAGTTGAAAGCATCAGAGAGCATCACAGGGAAGCTTTGCACAGAGATACATAGATGAACAGAGCAGTGTTAACAACCCATGTCTTGCAGTGACAGAAGGCTAAAAGGAATAGTACCTTTGCATAACCAAAGTTGAAGTTGATGGCTTTGGCGTGTCCGATGTGAAGGATACCGTTAGGCTCAGGGGGAAAACGAGTGCGTACCTTAAGGTAATGAAAGAGACCTAGAGCTAGTCAAAAATATTCCTTTCCGAAAATTTTATTCAAAAGTAATTAATTTAATTAATTGATATAGTGATATTTTTACCTGTCCACTGGTGATTTCCAGGTGCTTTTTAAGCAAGCTCATTGTGTTGGGTGTAACTACATAGCCCTCAGTCTTATAGTTCTCTCCTATAATGAAGAGTGTTGAAAGCTCAATAACAGGAAATCAATTGCAGCTGCAAAAGTGTAAGGAAAGGAATTTCTTATATAGAGTAATAACACAATTACAATAAGACTTTTTAATCCCACCTGGTTTGTGGAACTTTAAAGCCTCTCCTCTTAGCTGTTCCATTAAAGACTTCCCTTCAGACTTTATTTCTAATAACAAAAACACACCATATAAAATACACTGCACCTCACATAGACTTGTGTCCATAGTCAGTCGGCTGTAAACTGTGTCTTACCATTTACAGACACCTCTTCATTCTTCACCTTCACGTCATTCTCAGGGGCTTTGGCCTTCTGAGGCTGTACAATGAAGAATATATATTATACCTTACTCACAGATTAAATCGACAGAATCTTAACTCGCAGTGATTAAAAAGTGTGCTGCGTTGCCTTAGGCTTCTTCTCTAAGTCAGCTTCTGATTTAGGGCCCAAGAGGTGTAGAACCTGTGAACACAAAGGCAGGATTAGAATGTGGTTAACAGACACAACCGCCCCAAACATAGCAGTGAATTGGGATTTCAATGCTGACATAGTTCCTTCTTAGAAACCCACCTGCACATCCACTTCATTTTTGATGATCTTCCCATCAGCCCACTTCAGAGCATTGCGTGCCTCTCCTGGAAAGCGGCACACAAATTACTTATTAGTCACTTCCCCCATTTAGTAATATACTCACAAATCTATAAGTCATTTTCAAAGTAAAGCTCCTACCCATGAGCAGCCCCATGTTAAAGCGGTACCTCTCCGCTAAGAGTGGCTCCTTGTGTTTCTTGATCACTGATTCAACCTGAAAACACTCCCCTATTATTATGATGACCACACCCATTGAACACAAGCTGTTATAATAAGCATTTCCCTAAGAAACTTATCTCATGTAGGTCTACTTACAGCATCCTCTATCTGCTCTGGTGTAATGACAACACCAACCCCACACGCTTCATCAAATTCCTTCTGGTTGATGGGGTCTTGAGGATGGCTCCTCACAAAGTCCAAAGCAGCTAAAGCATTTGCGTGCATGTGTAAGAGAAAGTGAACGCAACCATGGAAGTATGTGTAGGAGGGGAATGAATCAGTCTGCTATAATGTCAACTATAGCTAAGGTGTGCTTAGCTAGCTTTGCTAGTTGTTATTCAATGTGGAAAGTCACAAGATGTCAAAAAAGAGCAATGTTGCATCACAACACATTACATTTCAATCAGCTTTTGGGTATTCGTTGCTATGATCAATCAAGTTTTACTATATCAAAAGGGCATTTACCTGCCAGCTGTAGTTCTGTGAATATCTTACGACTGGCAATAAAGTCTGTTAGGAATGCCAGGCGTTTGGGGTCTTTGAGCCGAGAAGCCAAGCTATACAGCAATGTGCCCATGGCTTTGTCAATCCCTGAAGCGCCATGGATACTCTGAGCCTAATAAGATAATGCAGTTAGAAAGACTGGTCGACAATAAAACTTCTCCTTAATATAGTGCTGAGAACTGTCTGTGTAACGTATGTAATAGTCGGGAACCTTGATGGTTTGGAAATCATAGCTTGTTAGAAAACTATCGCGGCTATTTGAATAGAAGAATTTAATGTCCATTGGCATTGTCCAGTAGCATTTCATGACTTAAGAACTTATCCCTATTTATGCCATACCTGTGCTATAGCATCCTTAAGAATAGAGCTCAGCCCTTCGTTTTTCAATGTTTCTTTCGCTTTTTGCTCGCTGAGCCCAATGGAAGTGAAAAGTGTCAACGTATCCGCCATTTTTCAGAACATGCATGGGCTACACTGCACCGGAGTGGTACACGCCAAAAAAGTCTATAGAAGGCAATGGAAGTAGGCGGTCTGGCTTTCTGTACTGACACACGAGGTGTAAAAAGTAAACCAATGATTTTTGTTTTCTTTACTAGCTACCAATCGTATACGGGATTGATTAGAGTCACCCGCCTACTGGTGGTAAGGGAGCCAATCACTGACTTTGGGGCATCGGGTGGGGAGGAACTACTAAAATATGAGTAATGTTTCATCATCAAATCTAAATGTATGGTATATAGTAAATAGATTCTCTATATATTTTTGAATCATCTATATATTATTATAAAAGGCTAAAAGTTATATATTTTGACATATACTTCTTAAATCTTAAAGACAGTCGCAATATTTGTAATGCCTACTCTAATGTGGCCTTCATGTGCTATCGGAAATGTCGGATAATACAACTTCCAGGCACACAAGGTCAAACAAAGTAATTACTAGTGGGAAAGTAAATTTCTTCTATGATACCCAAGTTACCGCGTTGTAGCGTAGAGGGTGGGATAGTACTAAACAAACATGGCACGAGGCAATTAATTGTGCTTATTTTATACTAAAGACTAAATGCTACACCTGCAATCTGTCTCCCAAAACCGCTTTGTTCTATTTAATTGTTTTGAGAAAAGTTTTTATGGTAAAAACAGACGTCCCTTTTTTAAAGTTGTTTTGTGCTAGATTTCCGGCCACGGGCTAGAATGCGTGACAAGTCGATTTTGGAACTCGAAAGTAGGCACTTTCAAGCATTTGAAGGCATCATAACCCCGGAAATATTTTTGTTCACCCCCTCCAATAATCCCTCCCCACGTCCAAGTTGTAAACAGAAGTTGCTGCAATATCAAGTATGTTCATATTAGAATAAATAGTTATTATATAGCCCATTGTTTATATTAGGGCATACTTAAGTGTGACTTTGCGGTTCTTTAACGTCACGGTGTAACAAGTCAATGGCGGCGTTCTTGCAGTAACATTCTTCTTGAGACAAACGATAGATATCTACAGCCATGGCGAAGCACGCAGTCTTTTCTGCAGCGACAAAATCGTGGAGTTCCCTTGCCTGTAACAGATCAGAGCTGAGGTTGGACCTGACTCTTGGCTGTGGCCAAACATTCCGGTAGGTTCATGGGATGGGTAGATAATCTTACTAATAATATAAAGCAAACTTTATTAAATTAAACAATGGATACGATTAAATCAATAAATTCGTTTTGAATGGCACGTGATGGTTTGCGACTTGCTGAGATTTACATAAATTTAGTATAAGCTAAAATAAAATGCTTAATGTAGCTTAATGTTCCAAAACAACAATCGATGATCAACAAATTTCTCTCGGACATCTCTGAAAAAATCAAAACGAAATTCTATGGAAGGTCTTACATTACACGTTTTCCTCTTACTTGATGCCTATTATAAGGAACAGCTTAACGTGATTTAATGTTCCAATGGCAATGACGTAATGTGCCTGTTTATGAAGTTGGATATAACTCAAGTGATGTTGTAGGCTAATATGATTTTCTGAATGTAAACCCATTTTTAGCCACTCCGGCGATTTTTGTGATCATTGAACGCTGTCTTGGAACATGAAATTAAGTTAAGCGTTTTCTTTATAGTGGGCGGCAATGGAGAGGAGAGCGCTTAATGTAACGTCCGGTTTTTATTTTTTTCACGTGTAAGTGTTTATGACAAGGCATTTCCGAGTGAAATTTGTCAATGCGCACAAGTCCGTATGGACCGCACTTATACATCCATGGTTATGGACACATTTTTTGGCGGACAGACTGTGCGCATAACTAAATGTACGTCATGCGCACTGTCCGCGGACACGGAAACTATACTTGGGCCTTAACGTTGTAACGTAGCTACCGTTGAATCAGCCTATAGCTAGCTAATATTTTATTGGATGGGGTGGGCTTTGATTCATAGTAGCAAACACACTCCTAGCCCTTGGCTACAGGTATTACAGCTATGACCTCTCCCAGTCTTTAATACATCTCTTCCCTCAGATGGAGAGAGACTGGCGAAGGCCACTGGACTGGGGTGATGGGAGGACGTGTATGGACTCTGACCCAAACCGATGACACTCTTTGGTACCATGTCTACAATAAGCAAGACGGACAAAAAGAGGGGGGTGGCCGAAAGAGGAGAGCCCCTTCATCACTCCAGGACTTAAAGAAGTCAGAGAAGAGATTTAATTTGACTTTGAAGGAAGAAGAGGAGGAATTGCCGGTGGCTATTACACCTGCGCAAGACACAGAATCCGAGGAGATGCTGAGAGATTACTTTCAGTTGAATGTAAAGCTGGGGGATCTGTACACTGAATGGGGAGCTGCAGATACCCACTTTAAGGATATTGCCAAGATCTTCACTGGTGTGTGAATTATGTGCTAATTGGATACATAGAATTGTCAAATATTGTTTGTGTTATTGTGATTTGTAGAATGTGTCTGACGGACAGGGTGTTATTTTCCCGTGTGTTCTCAGGTGTGAGAATGCTGCGCCAGGACCCCACTGAGTGTCTGTTTTCCTTTATTTGCACGTCAAACAACCACATCTCTCGTATCCATGGCATGGTGGAGAGGCTATGCCAATCTCTAGGCACCCCACTGTGCCAGCTGGATCAAACCAGCTACTATGACTTTCCCTCCCTGTCCGCCCTCGCAGGTACAGGTTTTTTGGCTATACACCTACACTTTATTTTTTGTCTTTCACATCCTCCTTCACTTTTAGTAATGATATTAACACAACTTACTACAATCATTTAGCATCGATATACTGTACATATACACAGTATGATATAATATATGACTAAATCTTTGAATTGCATATTAACTGTTTGTTAAAGTACTTTAGGATATTCATAGAAGGCTAGCCTGTTGTATGTTTGTTACATACGATATGTAATCATAATCATCAGACAGCGGGGTCGAGGCATGTTTGAGAGACCTGGGTTTTGGATACAGAGCAAGGTTCCTGCAGCAAAGTGCCAAGCAGATCGTGGACACCCATGGGCCCCAATGGCTTCATGGTCTACGGAGGGTCTCATATCTTCAGGCCTGTGACGCCCTTTGCACTCTCCCTGGTGTGGGCATGAAGGTATACCGATAGTATTCACTGTCACACTAGACAGAAATCATGTGAGGTTAATAAACAACGATGATCCAAAGAGTTTTAAAAATGTATCTGGGTTATAACTTTAGAATTATATGTAATAGAGGTTATTTTATGACTTTCTGACTTTGAGGTAGTCCATAAAGTGCCTGAGGGAGTTTGTTTCACTTTAGGTAGCAAACTGTGTGTGCCTGATGTCCCTGGATAAGGCAGACGCTGTGCCCGTGGACACACATGTATGGCAGATTGCTAAACGAGACTACAAATGTACTGCTGGCAATGGACAGAAGAGCCTCACGGACAAAGTCCACAGAGACATTGGTTAGGCTTCATTCATTTCACTGTTAACTAGATTTCCAAATTTAGCAATCTTTGACATTATACTTGACACAATACTATTGTTATATTTCTGCACAGGGGATTTTTTCAGAAAGCTATGGGGTCCGTATGCCGGCTGGGCACACTCAGTAAGTGTTGCATATCAAGATTTGTTGGTCAGATTGCATCACATTATTATATCGTATAAGTCAATACTGCCTTTACTATAATCAACCCCTGACTCTCCTTGTTCTTAGGTGTTATTCTGTGCTGACCTAAAGAAGTTCCAGAAGCTGAAAGAAGTGACGTTGGTAAACGCAGAGGAACACCAGCAGGAAAAGAGACCAGTCAATAAGAAGGCCAAGATTAAAATAGAAGATATAACTGTGAAAAGTGTAAAATCTCGGTTAACGTGTTGCAGAAAAGTTCCTATGTCTGTGAAAGATGAGGGGATGGCGTGAAGTCAACAGTCTTTAAAGGATATTGAACTTTTCTCAAACTCGCAAATTATGAATTGCCTGGGTGACATTTTCAATGAATTAATCCCTTCTTTGTTTGCTGTATGTGCTAGACCAGAAATCATTTGTTTTCATCCTCCATTTAACCTACCTGCAAAGCTGATTGCTGTCTCAAATGGTGGCATGTATTCTCAAGTTACTTCAGTTTGTTTAGTCAGATCATTTAATTTAAGGTGTATATAGGTATAATTTTTTAATGAAAACATAAATATAATAACATTAATCTCTTAAACACTAACAAACCGGAGTAACTTGAGAGCATTTATTATCACATAGTCACAAAGTCCTCGAGATGCAATCTGGTTGAAAGATAATCTGGTATTGTACAAAATGGGGAAGACGTAAAAGCACAAGACATCCATGTTTGTCTGGTTATTCTTTCATAAGGTTTCATTAAATCTACTTCCTGTCATGCTGGCTCTACTGTTACTTGTGAAACACTTTACTGCACAGTTAAAAATACCAGAATTGGCCCCTAGATGACGCTAAATCTTTGTAGACTACTTTTAACATTGGGCAATTAGGCAACATTACAATTCAAATATTACAAATGTGCTATTGTCAGAAGTAAATAGCATCTCAGATTTTCTTGGTTGGGAGAACATAGTAATCTTTGTGTCTTTTGAATGGCACAGAACATTTCACACAGCTGTTGAGTGTCGGGGGTATCTGTACATTTATCTATAGGTATTAGTTGGTCTGTGTCAGCTAATCTTATTATAGCAGGTATGACCACATTGCTAAAGGCTAGTTTGACAGTCATTTGTGGCAACATGTCGTGAGGTTGAATCATGTTTCATTTTATTTTTGGAAATGGAATATTATTCCAAATTGGGTTCGGACTGGTTGTAGATCTGTGTACAAAATGGTGACATAATATACATTTTGAGACTGGCCCCATATCAGACATGTACAGTAACTATTATACAACTGTTTGTGAGCAGGTGCATTGTGTGTGTGTGTGTGTGTGAGAGAGAGAGAGAGAGAGAGAGATCCATCCACGGAGGTTGTTTATCTGTGGGAGTGCGTGCAGTCATGTGTGTTAATGAAATTCTGAGTCAGCTTTCATCTCCGCTCTATTTGGGTTGGACAGAAGCTGGGGCCCAGTCTCGGGGGGGATAGTATGACAGGCAGATAAAAATAGAGGTAAACAACGGAAAAGAAAGAAAGAGAATGTGTGCTGGAGGATAAAGTTGAAAGGAACAAACCCAGCTGCATCCCTTTTCAGGCAAATATTGCTGCACACAAAGACCAATGCGGAAGCAGAGTGACTCGTGGGTTAGGCTACATTAAGAGGAGGCTCCAGCTTGCCCTTGGGATTTTTTTGTTGAAAGGATGTCTCTCTCAGTGACCAGTTAATCTAAGAAGCTCTGTTACTCCATTGAGTCACCAGGGGACGCTATGGAGAGTCTCAGTCTATGGTCACAACACAAAGAGGTCTATATGCCCCTTTCTGAGTGGCAGTGTAACGGTTGGTTTAGTACAGTTATGAAGGAATGGTGGGAAAACACATGCATCTGGAGCGTGTGTGTACACAGCCCATTTGGTATGTCTAAAGTCATAATTTGTTGGTCCTTTATTTAGGATTTTTGAATCATACAGTAGGATCTGTTACAGTGCATAAGATGGATAAATAGAGATGGTGTAGATTCCTCCAAAATTGGATGAAACTGAAGAATCGTCTTTGAAAGTTCGTACATTAACATAAGGAAGACCTTGGATGTGCTTAATGAAAGAGGAAAATAAATAAAGTACTACCCACCACCTGATGAGTATGGAACATACAAGTGTATCCTCCTTCGCTAGCTGTGATTGACGTTCCAAGTCTCCAGACTTGGGACATGAAACACTTCCTTCTAGCAGTGTTAAATGTCAGTACCCCTATTAGAATCAATTATTATTTAGTGGAATGTGTTTGATATGTTATATAAACAATTGCAGGTTAGGTCAGAATGTAGATTTGGAGAACGGCATGTTTGTATAGCCTACATTTAGCAGTTTTGTCAGTTGCCAATCATTTGTTATTTGTCAATTTTTTAAATGTAATTCAACAAATACATCTAAATCAGCATTGTGCATGGAAAGCAAACCTGCATTGCTTGTGTCTGGACCACAGAGGCATATATGTAATACTGTAATGTAATGCTAACCATGTAACGCTGTTGTATACAAAATGAGATTAGAGAAGATTAACCTAATTCATCACCATGATAAATTACATAATAATTAAATATCTGTCCATATCTCCTCTTCTCCTCTGGATCATGTCTATTATACTCCCCTCTGTCCCTAGAGACCCCTCCTTCCTTCCCCAAACACTTCTATAAACTTGTCCTCTATTACAGGTGTGAGGACGTGAGCACTACACATGGGGGTCTTATTGTTCATCTGAGTTTGACACCCTACTTGCACATCCGATTGCAGTAATCGTGTTAATACTATAAACATTGCACGTATAATACCAATTTACAAATATATTGTAAACTGTACAATTTGTAACCATATAATGTTTGTGTATGTTTTTTACCCAATTATGGCCCATTTCATGCATATTAAATAACATAACATATTTACTATAATGTGCATATGCTTTACCATATTGTGTATGACATGCATTTTATTGCTGTATAATATACAGTATACAGCAATATTATTGCTGTTTTATATAAACATAAGCAGAAATAATGTATTGTATGTGTGACATCTTTGTGGTCAACATTTCCTCATATTTTCTAATTGGTGGGTGTGTTTAAATGTGCTTAACCATGACTTTTTCTCTGTCTTTGGTATATTAATTATTAGAATTAATCTATCCACAGCAATGTGTTTGCCATCCTACGGTGTTCTACTGTCTAAACCTTTCAGTGTCTCTCCTGCTGGCTCAGTAGTAATGTAATGGTATTAGGGAAATCCTCTGAGCTGTGTGGTGTATTTTCGTCTTAACTGGTGTAGCCCTGCAAACAATCTAATGTGAAACACAAAGGTTAATAATGTGAGTATAATGTGTGTAAATTAATGAGACTGTGACCTGTGCAGGTAAGCAAACAGATTACACAGGCGTCCCTTCGTTTTTCTACTTAATTTGATGTTATGCATCTTGTGTGGTACAGTAGGCTATGTCCAACTAATGAGAATGGAAAAATTCGGCCAACAACATTATAAATATATAGTGTTCTATGTCAAACGAATTGTTTACATAATGTCCGTTGTCTATTATAAACAGTGACTGCCAGGCAGAGGTACGCTTTTTGAAAAGTTGTAGCACAATGTACCAATATATGTAGGTGATGGGAAGGTTGCAACGAGCAGCACAGGTTAAGTCACCTGAGTGCGTTCTAAATGTTTACATTTCGAAGAAATGCGATTGGGTGGCACTGAGCCAGGGTGCAGGTTCTAACAAAGCAGAAAGCACACTGCCTTGCCTCAAGCTTGTTGGTAATGGTAACGTCTCAATGGGATTGAGCAGAATAGAAATTCACCCATGAACACTGTTTTATACGTGTTCTCCCACAGATAATCTTCGGTAGGCTATTTCCATTCTGCCAAGAAATGGTTCATGGCTCAAAACAATTTCACTTTATGACAATGTCAAAACAAAGGGCAGTTAATAGCGCAATGTAGGCTACGTTTTTTCTCTCTCCATTTGTGTGGTTGACGAATGATAGGCTACCCTCACCTGCACTGCAACTGTCATAGCTGTTTCGCAAATGAGAGAGCTAGGGAGGGTGTCCTCTGGTGATGTCAATGGAAATTACATTTTACAAAAAGGAGCAGCCTCGTAGCTTTCTGTTTAACTTATAGTTGTTATTAAGATACTTCTACGAGCACGGCCAACGTTGTGTAATAGTACGTGTCAGGCAGCAGGCAAATCGTGTTTTCTGTTCGGCCGCATGTGAAAAGAAATGAGTGTGGGAGGGAGGGATAGAGAGATGGAGCAATCGGAAGGGGCTTGCGTCTTCTCACTAGCTCCTGGTTTGGAGAGAACTGCCAGTGGAAGTGGAGGGCAAGCAACTATTTATTGTCGGTAGAGAACTATAATTATTAGGTTTTGCGGTAGGCCTACATAAGAGGTTGAAGATTGGCAGGGAATCTGAACCGGACAAATCACGGACATATGCCCTTATTCTGACGCAGAGGACGCCATACGCAGGTACAGTAGGTTGTTGTGGAGGATAGAGTGGGTGCTATGCGGCGATATACTTTGGGCAAAGATCCACGCTTGACGTAGGCTCTACCTGCGCTCTTGAATAGCCCTTAGAGTGCGCTTTATTAGCTTATTTATTCATCACATGACCTCAACATTTATAGTCGTAATATGTTTCGGTGTGCTGCCTTTCCGCTTGTTATATTTAAATTGCTTTGCGTCGTGAGAATATGTGAGAGTTTCTAATGCATTATCTGTTACCACTGGTGAGAAATTGGCCGAAAACCTGAAGCTCCTTTACCAACGGTGTGAATAAGACATAGGATACGACAGGCTTCAGTAGGCCACTCTACTCACCTTACAATGCATTTTCTTGTGTCTAAGCCTGTCCTCAGTGACAAACCCATGATCCTATCAATTATTCACAGAAACTAATAGAGACCGCGATTGTGGTGTATAGTGTAGGCCTACTACTTATATGAAAGAGCAACATGTTCTTCACACGTTTGTAGCCTATGAGTCTATATTGCTTCTTCAAACACTGGCACGTGTGCATCGTGTTACGATATATTTATGAGAATTTGCCATCCCCCGTACATTGCTACGGTGCTGGTAAGCCGTTAGAATTTTTGCTCTCCTGTTTCAGAATTAAGTTATTCTTTGAAAGTATTATCACAAAAATTGTCACAATGAATTGTTGGAAGTCCTGGTCCACACAGATATTTTGTGTTAATGTGGCTGATTAGACCTGTTCTCAGATGTGGGGGCGTGTACACACACTGCACACGTCTCTTTTAGTATATGCAATTTTTGCATTATAACTTCAACTAACTTAAGAATCTACAGTCTGTCTAATTAGACAAATAAACTCAGAGGTACAAGTTGTGTGAATTGAGATTTTCTCTGTTTACAGGCTAGACAGGAAGAAAGTTTGCCTCTCTTCTGTAGGACTTCCAGGTCACTGTGAAAAAGGTCTGTTGAAGTGCACAGTAGACATAAACCCCCCGGCATAACAGACTTGAAATATAAAAGAGCAACATAAATGTTCTTTGAAGAGCTTCCCACATTTATAAGAGTATATGTAATTTTGTTATTCAGCAGTTAAAATGTAACAGTCTTGGTTCAATAAGGTTAAATAAGGGCTTTCCCACTATCAAGTGAGGCTGGAGTTAAGTTTTATGCTCTTTCACTAAATTGTTTAATGACTGCTTGTGGTCTAATAGCAGTTTCAGTCCTTAGACCTTACGTAATAGACAATGGGTAACACATGGAGAATGGAGTATGCAGAGTGACACATTTGAATCCGTATGTGAATATTTGCATAGGCAGTGTAAACTTTACACTTGATATTCTTTTTGATGTTTTTCCATTGTGTCAGTACAGTATGTTAAGTGGGTGACCTGTGTTTCAACCTGGTGCTATGATCTCTGTCTGTGTGTGCTGGAGCCAAAGCGTAGTTAAAAAAACACCTCACCCTCTAAAGCCGACCTTTGGCCTTTGACCTCAGGTCTGTATTAGTCAAAGATGTTGTTTCAAAAACATCCATGTTTTGAGCCTGGCGTCTTTACATGACATGACCTTCCTGTGTGGTCGGTTGTTCCACCCGGGGTTGGGCAGTGCCACTGGAGATGAGCCTTGGTTTGATCCAAGGACATAGCTTTACTCCACCAAATTAACAGTTTGGTGATCTCGCTGCACTTACTTACTAGTTCTCCTCCTTATCTAGGCAGGATAGTCCAGTGGTCTAGGTGTTGGAATTTAAGTCAGAAGGTTGTGGGTTCAAACCCCAGAGTTGGCCTACCTACAAGCATCCTTGAGCAAGAAGCCTGATCCCAATCTGCTCCATGTAATTGTAAATTGTTTTTAAGCATCTACTAAATGACCTAATTGTAGAAATTATTGAATTTGGAGAGAATAGCACATTTCGCAATTGATTTTAATAATGTAGTAAATATAATCGAACAACTTGTCTATCTAATAAATAAGCGGTTGAATATTGGGGTGTGGGTATATAGTAGTATGTGTTGTTTTTAAAAGGTGTGGAATTTTCACGGGCAAACCGGCACGCCTACTACACTCACCAACATAACCACACATGCTCACTCTCTTGCCTTCACTCTCTCTCACATAAAGACTGCACATACACAGACTGCCTCCTGGTCGCACCTCTCCCCCTACAGGGTGCACAGTTCTACGTCTGTGGTCCATTGAGGGGAATGAAGTATTGCCCAACTGCTGTATTGACTGTGGAGCTGTGCAGTGCTCAGCCATGACACCCTGTTCCGCCGGTCTATTTCAGTCCCTCTCTGTCTCCTTATTCTTCCTATTTTTCCATCGTTCCCTTCTGTGTCACTCTATCCTTGCTGTCGCTGCGGAAGCCGCATCCCTCTCTGCTTAGACTTGGCTCACAACCTTGCGATTTGAATTGTGGTGTCTATTTGTAGTGATTTTGTTTTTTGTTTTTTGTTTTTTTGTTTTCTGTCTTGTTCTTGGTCTCATCCACATTCTGTGCATGTATTGTCCTACTCTGCTGAGCCTTGATCTGACCTATAAACTGGCTCTTTAATCCTGTTTCTTAGAGGGCAACCTTGACGTTAGATACTTTCTAGTTAACTAGTTAACAGGCACACAGTTAAGTAAGTAGTTGAAACTACTTTAGTGCAGACCAACACATCAGTGTGTGGGTTTGCAAACACAGATGCATACACATACAGTACATCTCGGGTTAGTTAGCTTGTGCCTGTCCCTGGAAATATTTACTCAAATTAACAGGCTGCTAGTGGAATATGGCCAAAACAGAATGTTTGCACCAACCAGACCAACCTCTACCCAACCTATTCCTATTAACCTTCTTTAATATCTAAGAACATAATTAAGATTTAGCTAGTCATATTATATAGCACACAGCAATGATTACCAATTTAGTAACAGCTGCAGCGTAGTGAGTCATGCGGTTGTATAACAGGTCTATACAGCAGGCAAGGAGTTTAAAGTAATCGTCAGAATGTTGTAGACGATGTAGTATTGGATATTATCCTTGGGCATTTCCTGCTCTGGATAAAGGACTTTTTGTGAAAGTAAGGGTGACGACATCTGCTCCGCACACAAATGCAAATGGAACACAGAATGATGTGTCCCTCTACCCCTAGGGGCACAACATGGTACAAACTCACATCTGCTTTTTCTCATGAGATTCAGAACACATCTTCTCTAACCATAAGAGAGTAGGACATTTTACATTTTCATGAAATTTTACATCTAACATTAAAGACTTTATAGTTGAAATTTCATTTGGATTGGCCTTATGGAAATAATGTTGTATTTTATATTTCAGATGTCATTTCAGATGTCTCTTTTTGAAACATAATATGTGTGTGTGAACTTGAAAGTTGACCTGAGAGTCATTCCAAATATAGCAGCGGGGTGTTTTCACTAAAGCTTATTTGTCCAAATGGAGTCCCATTTTGGAGTCCCAAGATAATCTTTACTATCTTCTCAGACCCACACACACGTACACACAGACACCTGTGCACACAAATACACAGGCTTGAGATAAGGTTGGAGTGGGTGCTGAGGTTACAGAGACTATGCAACTATCAGTTAAGAGGTCGAATAATTTGGGTTGAAGATGCAGTTACAAGTATTTTTGTTTTCAGTTTCACCTCTTCCCTCTCTCCTTGTGCTGTCCGCTTCATTATATCAAAAAGCTCACTTTTTTTCTTTTTCCCCTTCTCCTCTGCTTCAACAAGAGAGATGATTCCTAACATGTATCTGTGCGTTTATTCACCCTACTCCTCGGTTTCTGCTTAGGCTATTTATGTATCTGGACACTCACAGGGCCTAAACGTGAATGTAAAATACGGCTGTTCTGCAATAACACTGCGTGAATCAGGGGGGAAAGGGAAGGGAAAATCAGGGATTAATCAGATCATTCACCAACTCAAGTGTAGAGTACTGATGGTCAGGACATGGAGGAAAAATAAACACTGAGGCTACTGCAAGTGTCTGAAGATTGATGCATAGAACCCCTTACTTGGCCTTTTCTCAGCTGTTCATTGGGGAAAAGGAAAACAAACCGAGAGATATGAGAACAAATTATAAATATTGTTAAAGAAGCTGTTCTCATTAATTGTATGTTGCTCTCATCAATGACCACTCCCTTGAGTGCACACTCACAATTCTCTCCATATATGTCACTCAAACCAGCACCTCGTGTAGTAGTAGTTTTCATTGACCCTGAAAAGTTGTTACCCAGGGGGTACATTAGGCCAATGGTTCTCAAACCCTTTGACCTGTGACTCCTAAAGTTTTTTTGCTTGCAACCCTCCTTGTGTGCACATAAAGGGGGTCATATAAAAGCATACAAATATACAGTTTAAACAATCAGAAATATATCATAGATTATACTGTAACTAATATAAAAAAGATTTGTGATGCTTTTATTTCATTTCACAACTCCCATAAAAGCATATTGCGATCCCTCTGCCTGTCCCAACCCACAGTTTGACAGCAGCTTCTCTAGGTATCGTGGCATTGTGGCTTTAAATGTGCCCAGATGAGTCACAAGTTGCAGTAGAATTACTTTTCCCAGATGTTCTTCTCTGCGTTTCGCATTTTCACGTTTCAGGATGAAGTTTTGTTCTGAGGAGCTGATCTGGATCCCCAGGGATACTCTGCTGATTCACAGACAGACGCAAGGCGGCAAGGCTTGTTTGAGAGTCAGAGGCTGCGGTAGTTGTAGAACACTGGTGTTGATAATGTGAAAAACATACATGTTGAGTGTGATGGGACTGTTTTGCTGCAGGAGTGTATAGTGTTGTGTAATCCTGCAGACGGGCTTCCAGGCTTCACCATCACTCATCGTTACAGCTGTCGGCTTCTAGCAACTTTGGTGCGAAGGCAACTGAAAAGGAACCAGAACTGTTCTTGGCCCACCATTAGGAACACAGAGCTGCAGAAAGAAGAAACGATAAACTGACCGAACATTTGCAAAGACCATTAGTCAGTGAATCTGTGTGTCCATCTGTCATCTTTTTGCCTTTTGCTATGGTCAGCTTGGACGCCCTCTTTGTTATTTGTTCAATTGAACATATATTTGTGTATAT
>JAOEHI010012408.1:0-31881 GCA_025447815.1 Percopsis transmontana
GTGTGTGTGTGTGTGTGTGTGTGTGTGTGTGTGTGTGTGTGTGTGTGTCTGTGTGCGTGTGTGTGTGTGTGTGTGTGTGTGTGTGTCTGTGTGCGTGTGTGTGTGTGTGCACGTACCTCCTCTCCCAGGTGGCTGACGACGGTGCGGGGGGCGGGCTCTCCCACGTCCACGCCCGTGACGGACAGCTCCTGGGCCAATGGGTGCCAGCGCACCATGCGACCCACACGCATGTCCAGACGCGATATGTCGATCGCAGGCTCCGCCCCCAGGGAGAGAGAGTCCACCCTGCTGCGAGCTGGGAGGGGGAAAAGCATATACACGTATATATATGATACATATATATAGCTGGAAGTAGCCCATTTTATTAGGTTTGTGCATTGTTTGTGAATTATCATCTTAGTGGAATAATACGCTTCAAAATGTCTCCCTTCTTTCAGCTATTTCAGTTTAAACCTGATAGTCCATACTATATTCCTACTTATTTCTTTCTTTCGTTCTTTCTTTATTTGGCAGGAAAATGGAGGACAACAGCAGCAGGTTACTATGGAGGCGCCCGCAGAACACAGTAACTACTCGTACCAACACACCAAGTGACACTAAGGTAGGATAGTAGGGTTTCACACCTACATTACTACAGATATACACCAGGTTTTACGCATAAGCAACATACCTCCGTCTCCAACTGCAGGCCCCTCGAGGTTTTGAAAATAAGTTAAAATGTAAGATTAGCGTGTTTTTGATTCAAAGTCTTGGGTTCATATAACTTGTCATAAGCATTAACCCTCATTTTGTAACGTACTATGTTATTTCACTGCCATTTTATGGTCTAAAGTAATCGCGTAGATTCATTGTATAATTGAAGAAATAATCTACAGATTAATCTATTGTGATTGTTGCAGCCATAAAGAATACCAATGTTATTGTTTCTACAGCTCCCACCAGTTCATTAAACTGAACCAATTGGTTCTTCAGGGGGATAAATGTACTCCATTCCATCATCAAGCATCAGATTTGAACATGAATGACAAAAAGAACATGTATTTTGAGGAGAAAATACAACATCTACTCTTCTCCATGAGTTCAACCAAAAGTGGCTTTTTCACAGAAGCTTTGACCTATTTTGATAACTGAAAAAAAGAAAGGAGGAGAAGACACAGAGCATTATTTTTCTGCACGTAATATAAGAAATTCTTATTTTAAAAAAAGAAGCATTCTGGAATTTTCAGAGTGATTTGAGGAAAAAGAGTTATAACACAATGTGTCTTTTATTTTTTGTAAAATATGCAAACTTTTATTTTTATTTCCTGATGTCTGTTTTTTGACATTCTTTTTGCAGCAGTATGATATACATTTGTACAAATAAAAACCTTTGTTGGTTTGGTGACATTTAAAGTGTGGGAAACAAGCGGTTTAAAACGCATCCCTTCCATTACTCCTCCAAGGATATAAATTCAAAGGTAAAAACACATTGACTGTTTAAATTAGGAACTGTAAAGCATTTTTCACAAATGCTCAAATCTATTGAACAAAAGACAATCATTATTATTTCTATTTAAAATGTTGTAGTTTTTTTTAGCTGTGAGATCATGCTAACATGTGGTGTACTTTAAACATTTAATCCATTAGTCCATCCATATACACTACACTTAAAATAAAGGGTGCAAATCCTAGCAAATGTAAAATTCTTTCAATTCCTAGGCCCAAATATGGGATCTGAAAATAATCCCTAACATGATGTGTGTAGTGCCTTTAATTTAGGTCCACAAAGTCCTTCTTTATAAAGACACTTGGTAGTGTTCATATTTCCTAATCAAAGATGTACATTGCCCTGATTTGATATTATTATTATCACAGAACAGCTCCCTATGCCACGTCACCGTTCAGAAGAAATCACAACAAAACGTGTTGTTTTGTTTTGATGGATCTTAACGTATAACAAATTCGTCTTAAAGTGGAATTTAAATTTTGTTAAACCCATTATTCTGTAGCTTCCTTACCTCAATATTAATTGAACAATTTTACGTATATTTACGTTTAGGAGTAAAACTTAAAATGTACTTCTCATAAGTAAGTCTTTGAGAAACCATGGAAGTCAATGGCATTTGAACATAACTGAGTTGCTGGTCGAGCACCTATACCACCAATGAGAGGATGATGATGGTGAATGTTAGCGTGGTGACTTAATATTGAGATAAAGACACTACAAAGTCTCTCAAGGGTGTAAAAAAAAACTCCAATTCCGCTTTAAAAGTTAAAGTAATAAGATGACATGATTCTAATCTGAGCAGTTAAATTACTATTAGATATGTGTACAAAAGAACAATGAAATAATTTAAATTATCACAATGAGGGAATTCAAAAGAAATTCTTGAAATTTCATTTTTTTAGTGGAAAGGGAGCCGCAAGTCTTTTTAAATGCTGCTGTTGTCGTGTTTGAATTTTTGTCTTTTTAACTTGTGTTGTAGAAAGTAAATTGTGTTCATGTTTGTCTTTCTCTTGAAAAAAAAAAAGCTATTATGCCTTATTTTGGATTCAAGTAGTTTAGATTTTAGCTGTAGACAAATACCTTTCCAAGAGAGTAGAAGTTTGTCTTTCTGAGTTAGAGATTTGTGGGATTTTTAAATAGGTTATGCTGTTTTGTGCGTTTGCACGTGGTCCATTTTAGAGAGAGATTAAATTTGTATGTGTTTCGTCACACGAATTTCCAATCCAGAGCACTGTGTTGTATGTCATGATATTCTGTCAGAGCCCGTATATAGAAAGCCTCTTGCTGAATTTATCTGAACCTAGTTCAACTGGGTGTCTTCAACTTAGTCTTTAACTTAGTTTATTGCCCATAGGCAATAAACTCAAACTGATTGTGTTTGAGCTTTTTTAGTTTCAAGAGGTATTACATATAAGCCCTGGTATTTTAAAGAGCTTTTGAATTGGAGATTGTCATTGGAAGCAGTGCTACAACATACGTCCAAATACTTGATCATTTGTCAATAGAGTTAGCGAAAACTGTAGATATTTATCAGTTTTACAATGGACTAACTATGAAAGTGCCATTAAAGACTTTTAACATATTTTAGTGAGACAGCAAGGGTGAATGAACTTGTTAATGATCCCAAATTATGCAAAAATTAAAGCTTAGCCTTAACATTTTTCTCTGAAAGAAGAAGATCTGCCTGATCTCAGGCATGCCTGAATATTGACTCCAACGTTTGTTTATGGAAATGGCTACATGGCTAAAATCATCAAGCAGCCATTATGTTTATGACAGTAGCTTTTCTTCCTATGCCTCAACCACTTTAGTTTCATGTCAATGTAATTATGATAAGTTGTCAAGCCCTATATAACACTTTATAATGATTTCTTCCTGTTTTCTCTTCGCATTTTATGCTCTGTTACTGTGTTCTCCTTGCAACCAAAGGCAATGCAGCCCTCTAGCATGGTAACAAGTGTGTCTACAGAGAAAGTATTCTAATAACAATCAATTAAAACTGATTTGTTTAAGTTATTTAAGGTCCATCCCAGTTGTGAACACCCCCATATACATGAATAGTCTAAATATTTTGATTATTAACATGTGTTAATAATAATGAGTTCAATATATCATATATCATATATCAGTAATAATAAGATGTATTCACCGAAAATATGCTATAAAATAATCTAAACAGAATTTCAGGTATCATGTTGGGTTTCTGAATTTGGCTATTGTAAGGGGATGTGATGTTAACATACAGTATGGTGAAGAATGATGCAAATGAATAATACTTCCTGTAAAAAATGGAATACTATAGTCTGTAAACACACTTGCTCCTATCTGAAAACAGACCCAATGATTGTCAGACCGTTGTTTTTTGTAAAATTAGGTTTGACTACAAATAGTAAATGTGATGACTGAGTGGTAACCATTTTGTATTCCTTTCTGGTCCGGTTGAAAATAGAATATTCTTTCTCTTTTTACTGTTTAGTTGGTTTCCTGCTTTTGTGTTTTCTTAGTATTTCATACTAATCTGACCATATTACACAAAACATACGATGACAGAAACAAAAATTGAGTGCACCAACACCATGAAGGAAAATATCATGGATATTGTTTATTTGTCCATAGGTAATGATATTCCATGTATTAGCCATACCAAAAAAAGACAAAATAATTATTTTGGAACTATGAAATGACCCCATATTACACCACAGTGTTTGTTTCTTTTAGATTTGAAAATGTTTTATGTAGAAAGGATATCACATTACAGGAAGTAAGAAATTCTGAAATATATCACATCATGCTATAACTATATGAAAGTGACATAAATGTTATGATACCAGGATATATTGTGTGTGCTGTATACACATTTGTAAAAGGAAGCTTTTATTGCACTTATGTCTAGTCCATACAAGTTGACAATGTTGTAGTCCAGCACATGGAGAGTTGATGGATTATTTCATAGCTTCAAAATGTTTTGCTGCTAAAACAGGATGTCCAAACAGTTTGCAAGATGTTGGCCTCTCTGTCTTCAAAATATCTATTTATTTGGTTATTACAAAGTATACCTGTCGTTCAAATACATCCACAGTTTTGTTTTATTTTCTGTATAGTGCAAATGTCATTTTCTAAAGATACTTCATTGATAGGTAAATAGAGTTCTTTAGGAGGATACTTTGTATGAACCAAGTATGTGTGAAATTATAGAAATTTTGAATATAAAACAGGCCCGTCTCACTCTGCTTGTTAACACTTTTCTTATTTATACAAGAACTAATTTTGTACAGTTTTAGAGGAAAGAGGTTTTTAATATTTGGTTATTTTGCAAGGCCACCTGCCTACTTTTGTCTTCCTGTGCCAGAGTTGCTGAATTTTCTGTAATTTTTTTTTTTTAATTGATTGAGATAGGATTTTTCTTCTTACTTGGTTTTCTCTTTGAATTTGAATATGTCTATTTCCCTTTTTTAATAAAAAAAGTTTGAATTGTTGGGTGATTTAAAAAAAAAAATTTTTTAAGTGAGTGATGCTACACACATCAGATGGAGATTGAGCTCATTTCATAGATACAGAATAAGCTATTTTTAGGTACATAAAGTGGGTCCCAGCTAGTAAAGGTCACCATGTTTGCCAGTAGGGTTAGAATTGGCGCAGCTGCATATGTGCCAGTTGGTATCATTATACAGCCTTTAAAAACTGCTGGTACCTCTGATACCACTATTTTATCCCACTTAACCAACAAAATGACATTTCCAAGGATTCGGAATGTCCAGAGATCTGAAGATGGCAAGACTAAGATCTTGTCTTAGTTTTGGAATGTCCAAACATTTGTACAAAATAAACACACCACTAAATCTTCTTTCCAATGTGTTATGTCAGACAAAACAATCAATGAAATGGTTAAAAAGTTTTGCACATCAATGAATGAAACAACTTACATGGAATATATTTTATTGTTTAAGCTTATTTTAATATTCAAAAGCACAATGTTTTTAGGAAAGTTAATATGAGGATCTTAAAGAATCTTGTTTTTAGGGTAGGCCTATAGACATTTTTAATGTCCAGGTTTTGTTTCTTATAAATCTAACATGGTGTAACAAGTTACATCCCGAAGGCAACTATAGTCACAAAAGAACTTGCAACTGATTTTAAATAACTGCTATATTATTCCTTCATGGTTAAACTAGGGCTGCATTTTTGCCCTTAAATAAAATTATAGAATGACATATTTTTCACAAAATAAAAAAAATATTAAAATCAATGTTTAAGTTGAGCCATTGTGAATACAACATACACTCTGCCAGGTCAGTGATTAGGGCACTGGGGACATTCTGTTCGAATTTGGCTTAAAGGGAGCAGTGAACTCGTCCGCTGACTTGATTGGATGGTTTTGCTGCCTTTCCCGACAGAGCAGGACTCATATTCATCCTTGCACAACTTTGAACTCCGCCTTCACAAGGCGTTGGATTGTTTTAGAAGTATCAAACTCTGTTTACAGTGCCGACCACACAAATTGTCCCATAAATGTCCCCAGATGTTTTATACTATAGTATAATAAGTCTGACTACGGAATGTGTAATGTGGAAATACAATTGTAGTATTGTATTTATAATACTATACATCAAACATATAAAAATATGAGCTATTTGAAACCAACTCAACCCTGTTGAGTATGTTCAGGTACATTTATCATATTCACATATTTATCTCGTTTTGGTGATTACATTTATCTAGTTACTAACCTAACTACTTGTTAAATATACAAGATGAAGTCCCAGTAGTGCAGTCCTTCCTCAATAGTACAACAGCAGATAAAAAGGGATTGGCAAAAGTGAAATGAATAACAGTAGGCCTGTTGAATAACAGGAGTATTCGGCTGGTAGAGACATTGAGACATAATGTCAATAGAAATAGGCATAAAACCGGTTTAAGATTCTGGTTTGTATAAACAGTATTACATAACCAAGAGCAAAGAGCAATTGTTTTCTATTTGCTTACAGCTGTCCTGCATCTCATTTATAAAAAGGATAATTTGCACTTTAATGCTGCAATGTAAATGTTTTTTTATGGTAAAACTTTTAATTGCTATTAGTATTATAATTGTTCTTCCCAAGACCAATATAAACCAACAGCATACCACTGTTAAAACTGTTATTTAACACCAGCCGTATTTGTTGTCAAGTGTTGGACTCCTTTGAAGGTTGTGGGTTCGAGCCCCAGAGTTGGCCTACCTGTAAGCATAATTGAGCAAGATGCCTAACCCCTACCTGCTCCATGTAATTATAAGGATAATTACTTTGGATAAAAGCGTCTGCTAATTATAATTATACAATACATGATGAGAAACCATTAAGTTTCCTTATCTTGAGCGTTTTAAATTTTAAATTACATTTAAATCAGTCCTTTAAAGTCATAAATGCAGGATACCTTTGATTAATTTGTCTGTTTTAATAAAACTGTCAACTGTTAAGTAAAACAGCTGAGCCGGGACATGTAACTACACAGTGGATGGTGGAGGCCTCAGTCGCGGCCCCCTCCAAAGATTTGTAGCAGGAAGCTGAACAGGTAGATGATGTCCAGGTAGATGCTGAGGGTGGCAAAAATATACTCTTCTGGACTGATGGTATGGCGTTTATTCCCTAGCAGAAGCTGTGTGTCAAATGCCAGGAACTGCGTAAGAGGGAGAGAGATAGAGAGAGTGAGCTATCTACTTCTTTTGACCCGTTGATACTGACGGTGGGAGAAGTGTTTGTTCTCACCATAGTAAAGAGGATGGCTCCTAGCACAGCGTAGATGGCATGCAACCAGGGTACCTGCAGCGTGATATAAAAACATGACCTGTTAATGTTAGTTAGAATTAGGCCATTTGGCAGACTTTTTTATCCAAAGCGACTTACAATTACATGCTGCTATTACATGAGGCAGGTAGGGGTTAGGCATCTTGCTCAAGGATGCTTACAGGTAGGCCAACTCTGGGGCTTGAACCCACAACCTTCTGACTGGTAGTCTAACACCTAGACTACTAGACTATCCTGCCCCCTTAAAGGTACACTCTATTGTGTAATAGAGACCCGAACCAAACACTTCCACCCCAGTTCACTGCTTATGCACTTTTGTGGACAACTGTCCACGAAAGTGCATGTGGCTGAAAGGGGGGGTAGAGAACAGTGTGATCCTATGAGCTCTATAGGGGGAGGAGTAGAGAGGAGTGCCAATTGGCACTTAAGTGCTTCAAACCAAAACAACAACATTATTGTAGCGCTGGACTCAACCACAAGGGTAATTCTGGATGCAAATGAAAGAGTGTACCTTTAAGAAGGACATGGTGCTAATTTAGGAGGCTTTGCTAGATAATCTCAAAGATGAGAAAAACTAGCGACCTCTGTCGCAAAGCCAAATAGCAAAGCCAAATAGCAGGAGCGAGGCTGAAGGCTTTACTCTAAAGGTCTATTTAATCTCCTCTCTAGTCACAGCTATTTTTGTCCACGTCTAGAAAGGTGTGTCAGCTTTACATCAGACCACCCCGGCCACCTCCCTTTGTTTCCTGAAAGGTGCACTTACGTATCCAAAAGGGACGACGATGGAGAGTGTAATGGCACACAGCAGCATGACCATACACATCACAAACAGCACACCGTGGAAGGACGTGAAGTCAATCTGTAACAGGCAACAGGAGACAAGTCATGTATGTAGTCATTACAGTCTGGCTGTGAGTTAGAGCAATGCTTTTCTAACTTTCGGTTCATGCTGTAGTTTGTATTATTATTATGTATTATCTTTAATAAAATGTACATGAGGGAGGTTGAGAAACTGATCAAATATAAATATATAAACAACCATGAACACCATTAAAATATCAAATAAAAAAAATAATTAAAGAAATATATATATAAAATAAAATAAAACTATATATATGAAATTATATATATATATTATATATTATTATTATTATTTTATTTCATATATTATTTCAAGATATTCCAAATTAAAGCAAGTCTGGACCCGATGGGGGTCCCAACCCACACTTTGAAAACCCCTCAGCTATGAAGCCATGTAGTGAGAGTAAAGCACCTTTGTCTGGAAACTGAAGAGGGTGACGGAAAAACACACGATAGCCGTGATTCCCAGACACAGCACCACTGCACTGGTGTTGTAGAAGCTACAGGCAGATTAGACAGTTTACACAACAGTGCTAAAACACTTAATAGGGGCTTGCAAACAGAGAGGTATGTTGTCTTACCTTGAAACAAATCCCATCATGCATGCCATACTCAAAGTCTAAACAGGATAAAAGAGACAATATCCCATTTAGACCAGGTGAATAGGAAAGGAGACCTAGAGGAAAAGAACAGAACTTGGAAATTAATTTCTTTTTTTTATGATTGATGTTGATAAATACTTACAAATAGAGTTAACAGAATGAAGTTCCAGGGAAATATCCTCCTGTTTAGGGGGAAAAAACATTTAGACAATTTTGCGCTTATTTTGTGAATTGTTTGTTATTCACATTGATCATTTCACAGGCTAAACACAGTAGTAGCTCATGAAATTAATTATAGGTCCATTTGATTTAGGTATTCTGAGTGGCAAGAATTGACACAGAAAAGTCAAACGGACCCATTCCTAGCTACCGCTACGTTTACCTATGCTATGACACGGCTGTTAAATGTGGCCATTGCAAGAGAATTATACCTTAGATCTCCACAGCAAGACAATGCAATGTATGTGGCAAAGAATGTGAGGCTGTTGGAGAAAAGAAAAGTAAACAAAATTTACTTAATAATAACTACAAATTGGAAGTTGATATACATACAGCGTATAGATGTTTTTTTTACGTACTAGGAGGCCATGTACAAGCCGGGATGTGTCTGTATGTAGAACCTCACCGGTGCACTGGATAGACAGAAAGTGTAATTGTTAAGTGTTAACAAGTCACTTATATTTTAATCTTAAGATAATTGTTTGGATTGTTTAGTTGCTATACTTTATTATGTGTTAGCATTGGAGCTAAAAGTAACACAATTATTTGTAACACATAAATCAAATTTTAA
Source organism: Percopsis transmontana (assembly GCA_025447815.1). Lineage (NCBI taxonomy): Eukaryota > Metazoa > Chordata > Actinopteri > Percopsiformes > Percopsidae > Percopsis > Percopsis transmontana. The sequence goes on from JAOEHI010012408.1 coordinate 9,523, forward strand.
GTATTAGAATATGTTTTAGTACAGAAATTACCAAAATGTGAAGAGAGAAACAACTCCCACAGTCACAAACAACTGGACCATTAGGATGGCATAGACCTAAAGTAGTACATAAAATAAAAACTTGTTTCAAATGTCAAATCGTAACATAAGACATGCTCAGTGCGTTAGATTGATTAGACACTTAATGGTAAAGAAAGTAACATTACTGGACACATCACTGTTACGTGTTCTACTAAAACGTTTCTATATTTACACAATGTACGCACGGTACCTTTCTGATGAAAATCCTTCTGATGACCTTGTCATCCCAGGAGAATTGGGCCTGCATCTCCTCGTAGCCTGAGAGATCAGATGAAGAGAACAATGGTTTACCATTTATCTTCACAGACACTTGGAACAAACTGTGCCTAAAGTGAGGCCTTTTCATTTCTGTAAAAGATTCACTCAACATTTAAGTTATTTGTTTGTGCCACTTAGAATATGGGCAATGCTGCTTTTGTTTTAATTAAATCGCTTTCTTTGTGTCGTTACTAAGGAAATAGTTGTAAGTTATAAATAAATAAAAATAAATAGTATGAGGATGTGACATGCATCCTAATATTTTCTCAACAGTTATCTCAACAGAAAACAATCAATAATATATCTAGTATAGCTAGTATAGTTGACATATACAGTATATATGTGCTTTATATTTACAAGTATATACAGTATATTATATTTACCTGCAGTGGCCTCTTGATAGGTAGGTGGGAACTCATTGTTAACCTTGCTTGAAGCATTTACCTGATTCGATGATGAAAAGTTTTGATCAGTATTTTATTTTGTCTATTTATTTATTTAACTTTAGACTTTAAAGTTTCCATTTAATTTATTTGACATTATAGTACTGATTATATTGATTCTGTTCAACAGTCAGGCAATTGTCAAATCTAGATATAGTGTAAAGTTCAGTAAAAGCTGCGTAATAAACAACATTGTTCATGTTTCACTACTTCAAAGGATTAGCTTGCCTTCAGCGAGTCTCCATCTTTGTACAGCTGAATACAATAATACTCAGACAAGAGCAATTGAGCATTAAACATACAGTTCCAATAAACAATCACGTTTTAAAAATTTAATTATATTGGAGGATGGTTGTTTTTTTTAGCCAAAGCCTTTGATAAACAGAGGCATAGTCCATCCTTAGTGGAAGTTTAATCTTTTTAAGAAATGGTTTTATGGTTTTATAATAAGGATATTGTTACATACAACAGCTAACAATTTAGTTCTAGAAAAGGTTCATTAACACTAGGCCTATATAACCAGACTTTGATTTAATTATGCCATATGACAAACAGTATACACATTCTTTAGCTCAAATTGGTACAGCTGTTGTTGAATTTGATTTAGGAGACCATACCTTTCCGTTTGTCATGTTAATATTCCTTGTTTTGCTGATGATGATGTACCTATCTTATTCTGAGGTCACTAGTGAGAAGCTTTATACAGTTCGTAGATGAATAACCTTAAAAAATCTGAGGTTAGCTTCAGTTCAAAGCATTCTGAGTCTGCTTTCAGTTGTTCTGAAGTGTGGATTATGCTAAACCTTTATAGGACAACATGTGGTTAATCTCCCTCTAACCCCGATCCCATCCCGCCCCTATTCTCGGCCTAATGAGGTCATTCTAGTATTGTCCAGGTAGGCCCAAGCGTTGGGATGAGTGCGGCCTCTTCCACTGCTCTCGGCAAACGGGGGTAGGGGTTGAGGGGAGGGGAGCCATAATGTGAGATAATCACTATAATTTCTCACACAATAGCGTACACACAATATAATATTGTAAAATAACATTTTCGCCGACATGATACCGCCCCTACCGCTGCAATTTTTAAGGAGTTTAGAAACTGCCTACTGGTTTAAAAAGTAGCATTCATATAACAAAGATGACATCATGTTTTTGTGTAAGACTAATGAGATGGAAGTTAACAACCTTAGACATGCCCACTTTAGTAATAGGTAGATTTACTTATTTATAACTGCATTACTACCTATTCATTCTGCTGACATTTCATTAAAGGCCCATATCATTCCAATTTCCAACTTTCCTTTTGGACAGACTTTACACCCTTCCAGCTAAACATTTAATTTCAGTTGGTGTGGCACCTTTTATAACATGCCCTTACTTAACTGACTATCTGACTGGGAGTGGCAGGATAGGTCAGAGATGATTGGTTACACTCCCAAAATTATGTCACACCTGGAGATTAAATTAGTCCAGCTCTTTCGGGTCCCTTCAGACAACACAACTGGAAAAACTTTAATTTTTTTTAATAGTGGACCTGTTAGGCAATCTGCTTGGAACACTTTACAGTCACAAATACCAGTCAATTAAAAAAGGTAAACTAATAAGATTTAAAGGTACAATCCTTTTTTGTAGCATAATACATTTCGACCCCAGCTGTATTTGGGGGAAGCATTTTTGTACAGCTTGTTTGAACTGCAAATCAACACACCAGTTTGTTTATGGAATGGGAGAAATAGAATTTTTCATAATCAACAATATTTGTACGTCTTATATAATAGTCATATAATAAAAACATTTTTTTTTAAATCTTTTGTAAACACAAACAAGTAGTCCTAACAATCCTCATTAAACGGGCCTCTCGGCTAATGAGAAATAAGTAAATTGAGTAAACTGTACTTTTTTTGTATTCCTTATCTTCTTGGCCACTAGATGGTGGCAAGACACAAGAGGTAGCATCGCATCGCAGAACACTAGCTCGTTTAACACCCGCCTCACCGTCATATCCCCCACCCTTCACCATTACAGAATTGCGGAGGGTACGATTTCGATGGTTATGAAATGTAAAACTACTACTACTCTATTGGGGCATTCGGTTATGCTGACATCGTCATCCTGACGATACTGACAAAGCTTTGTAAGCCCAAGCAGGATTTGTATCTAGTTTCGCATTTTGTACCCCGCTATCACCGTACTGTCCATTAGATGGCGTATAAAGCCTATTGCTCACTGCTGCTCCCACTACAAATTGATAAGCCCTTAATGTTTATGAAGTCATAATAGTCATGCATTATCAGTGGCTATCCATCAGTTTTGATCTGGCATGTTTTAGATAATGACTGGGTGGAAATAATATGAAAAGGAAATTGAAGCCACACCAGAAGCTCAATTCCAAACTAGTTTCCATTACCATGGGACATATGGACAGAACACTTGATATGGGATGAATGAATATCTGTATGCTAGTCAAATCTGAAAGTAAACTACTTGGTATGAAAGTGCTTCTATAATACAGTATTCAATTCAATATTGTATTTAAATACCACGAATAATAGCTACAGTACACATAATTATTTACACAAACAAATATCCTTCCCTGGCTTTTCATTGCAGTCCAGCTTGAAATGGATGAGGCCGAATACGAGCCCAGCTAAAAGGAAATATCTGGAGGCCAAAGTTTTTGTTTACAAAAGATGCCTTGCCCTCTTGTGAAAACTGCGGCCACCTGTTAGTTAGCATCACGGGGCACACAATGAGTTAGAGAAACCCTGCGCTTCAAATGTAAGTTAGAATTTTTTGTTTCAGTCTGTCCTAGCTATCCTCCTCAAATTTTTGTATAACTCAAACATACATCCAAATAGATACGTGTAGGCTATAATATCCTACAAGAGCTAAGCTCTTTTCTGCAGTAATTTAAAATGTTGAAAATGTTGAAAAGCATCTCTCGGCATCAAAGTACTATATCACTGAAATTACATTTATTCATTACAATGCACTCAAACGGTGGTTCTTATTACTAATCTAGTCCCTGATGACTTTTGAGACCTGTAACGTGATTGGCTCATTGCCTGTGTTGCTAGGATACAGCTCCTTGGCATGACCTGGCAAACCTTATATGAGTTCAAGTAAGGAAATGAAACAAGACGAACACAGGAGAAATGTTATACAATGTAATTTAATAGCTGTACTCTATGGTATACCATAAAACATTTACAAAATATTCACAAGTGATGAAATTAACTGACATTACATTTATTTTAGTAACATAGGGTTCAAATAAAAAGTTCATAGTTGGAGCATTGCTTTAAATGCTGCTTTCTTTTATTCTCGAGTTGCATTCAGCTACGTGTTGTTGATAATGTTATATTATATCATATTATAATCCAATAATTCAGATATTGATAAAACCATAAACTACTAGAGTAATAACCAAATATAGAGATTATATATACAACATGTACAACAGACATTTTACATACTTAATCCCATCAAACATGGTCTAAAATGACCAATAATATCTCCCTGATTACTGCGTATAAATACAATGCAACTTATTTTTTAAAAACTGTGATGCATATAGCAATGATCCCACATGAATGAGTCACATAAAGATTTCCAACATATTATGAAAATAGCTTAGATCAATTCAACAGTGCATATACAAACTGTCCTCTTAGTATAGGGTGGTTGACGTTTCTATTGCTATGTTATATGTTGGTTTAGACCGAGAACAATTTCTAATCACTCTATAGTAAGATATCATTGTTGGTGAATAAGTGTGTTTAATTCCTTTATCTCTGACGTAAAGAATATGTTTCCTTCTTGTCAGTTGGGTCACTGTGTGTGCTGGAACGGGATGACAACACCACGTGAGGAATGACCGAGGAGGAATAGGCCCTCTCTCTCTCTCTCTCTCTCTCTCTATATATATATATTTTTTTTTTTGGGTCTTCAGAGGGACCAGAGTCACTGTCACTGAGTAGGAAAGAGCGCTGATTGGTACGTTTAATGTCAACAGATACACGGGAGAACACAAGCTTTGTCTTTTCTTTTTTTGAATAATTGCAGCGATCTTGGAAGCGATTTGAGAGAACGGTTCACGGGGGTTCCGTCGAGTTCCATTGAGCCTGCATGCATCCTTCAGTGTTACCATTGTCCGGCGTGGCACAGCTTCCCAGAACAACTGTCCACCACACAGAGGCCAGTGCCTGCAGTAAGCTAGGCATGCGTGAGGAGCGGGGGGGGGGGGACCGAAGCAGGTGCCCCAAGTGAGCTCTGGTTCTCCGGGCGGGGGAATGCAGGGCTCACGGGTCGATGCGGAACGCCAGCAGCTTGTCCGAGTGCTGGTTGTTGAGCGTGCGCAGGTCTGGCAGGCGGAGCAGCAGCTTCGGGAAGAGGGCGCTGTCGTCAGGGCGACGGCGAGTGATAAGCGTGCGCAAGGCTTTTATCAGATTCTCCTGCAGTTGCTCCACGGCACAGACGTCCACTATGCCAGAACGGTCTGAGAAAGACAAAGTTAGGAGATATAAAGGTTAGGACCGATGTTTTGCATGTACAGTACATACGCAGATATACAGCATGTATGAGTGTGTGTGAATATGGGCCTGTGTCCACCAAATGAGCTGTTTGCCCTGGCAGCGCCCCAAAACCTCATTTTCAAAGCGCTTCCAGAGCGCTTCCAGAGCGCTTCTCTCAAGCGCGTATTTGTTGCTAGGTTACAAAACCCGTCTTCTAGCACTTCCGCATTACTTTGTTGTGAACGTCAACAGTAGCATAGTCTCTATAGCTTTAGCTAACTTTAGAAAAGTTAACTAAAACGATCAGGATCAGTTTCTCCTCCGCCATTGTTGACAGTGTTGATATCATATGTCCCGACCCCTCCTCGATTTTAATTGGCCGACAACAGAGAGGTCACATTTCAAAAGTTGGAATGTTTTCAACTGAAAGTGCTGGGAGCGGAGCGGGAAAGAAAGCTGTACACTAAAGGCGTTGTTTTGCACTGAGGACATTGAACTTCACAGGATTTGTATAGAAAATAGACGCATATGGTGGACACAGGCCCTATGTGTGTGGTCTTACCAGCAGAGACCAGTACCACAGCCATGAAGAGCGCCATCTCGTCGGGCTCCAGGCCCAGAGATCCCAGCTTTTCGCTGAAATCAAACATGGAGTCCAGCAGGGCGCCCATGCCAAGAGCCCTCAGCGAGGCCAACGAGTACGTCTGCCCGTTGAGGAATGTCACACTCCTCTCTTTTGGGTCAAACAATGAGCAGAACCTCACCATCAGAACCTAGGGACAAAACCAGATCATGTCAGCATTATACACATGGGGAGGGGTTAGGACATTTGTTGCTAACCACACATGTTAAAGCCACTACAGACAATATTGTTTTAAAAGCAAGTTTCTGCTTACTCGGGTCGATTCGACATTTTCTGTAATCAGATATACAAAACCAGAGCTTTCATAGGTCAACTAAAATTGGCTTGGTATCTTAATTTTATTGTGTTTTCCTAACCAATTTGATGTAGTTTCAACAGTAGATGTCACTACATTGTAGTAAAAAGCTGTCAAAAGCTGTCCAAAGGGCTTCAAATATGACAAATATGACAAAACACTCAAATCAAACAGTAGTAGTTGAAAACCAGTTTTCAACCTGTAGATAATATAGATAATAATTTCCCTACAGTGCGTTTTTAGTTTATGGTTAAACATTAAGTTGAACTTGATCATTTTGCCTTAGCGGTGGGCGTACCTGGAAGGTACCAGACTTGAGCAGCATGACCTGGTCGTGCTGGCTGAGGTTCTGGAACCCTGGGATACTCTTGGCGAACTCCACCACTTCTTTGACTGCTGGGGTGAAACACTGGGAAAACGACTCCCAAACCTCCTGACTGGTGCGACTGGAAGGAACCACGGGACACGCATTCAGAGGACATGCCTGGGGGACAAGGAAGAAGAAGGTTAGGTTGGTCTTACTAGAAGGTAACACTTGTTGATTGTATGCCCATAAGCCCCATAAGTGTACTGTTTATTAATGATGGTGCCAGTATAAGCCTGCATTCATTCTAATTATTGAAACTGGCAGCAAAGAGACAACCATGTAACAACAAAGGAATTTCGGAGCTCACCAGCACTTTAGCTCCTCCATTAAGCTTCCAAGGACAGGGAGTTTGATTCTGGGAATCGCATGCTTGGAAACTGTTGTGATTAGCTGGAAAAGACTGAGACGATAGGCTGCCACTGACAGGGCACTGATTCTGATTGGAGGAAGGGGTGTAGCTGTACTTGGCATTGTCGATGATGGTGCTGGTAGAGTTGTTGTTGTTGTTGTTGGAGGCAACAGGGCATTGGAAGCTAGATGTCAGATTTGACGGGCACCCTTGAGCTAGACTAGACTGGCTCTGGGATTGAGGCTGAGCTGCCGAGTGTGAGAAAGCGGATTCTTGTGCTGGACTGTTTAAGAAAGAGGAAGGGCCGTTGTTGCTGTTGTTAGCGGCAGCCATCTTGAATGGTTTCTCCTCGTTGTTCAGAAAATTATGATTGTGGTAGGACTGGGACATGGAGCCAGCTCCGTCGCTCGACTGGTTCTCTGGACTACAGGGGTCCTCAGAAGCTGGCGAAGCTTCCACTTCCATAGTTGCTGACTCACTGAGGCTGTTCATGTAGCTCTGCATTTCATCCAATAGTCTCTGCTTCTCCCGTTTGGGAATACGTCCAAAACGCACAGCTGGGGGGAGAATAGACTCTGTTAGCTGTTGTTGGCACTAGGCAAAACAGTTACATGTTGTTACTGACAACAAATTAAGCAGTGAAAATAGTTAAGAATTGGAGATGCTTCCCATTTTCAACTGCTGCAGCACTGCAGCAAAGGAAGCTGCCATTGTGTGATCTGATTTTAACTGTTACTGCGAACACTCTCCGACTGTCCATAACCACTGTGGTTTATTAATGCCCAGCTATCTATCGACACCAACCCTATGGATTTACCATAGCATGGACACCAACCCCCTCTTGTCATCATCCTTCTGGATCTTTCAAGTCCCTCCTCCCCCCATTTCAACAATGCACCTCCTCTGGCAACTCTATTTATAGAATCCTGCTACTGTATTCTCAACCACCTCCCCCATTCTCTCTCCATTTCACACTCCTATGTCTTTCTGAGCACCGGTTCTCTCTTGTATGCAAAAGTAGGTCAGTGGGTTGGTAGCAGGGAATGTGATGTCATTAGCAGAGTGACAGAGCAGTGGAGGAGAAGAAAGGTCAAGAGGGAGACATGACAGGAGGTGGAAGGTAGATGGAAAATAAAGAACTGTGCAGATGAAGCTAAATGGAAAGATGAAAGGAAAGGTGAATGAATACAAACAGCTCATGGGCTTGGCATGAAAGGAAATGGGTAGGAAAATGGGTGCAGAGTTGAAGGATGAAATGTGAAAGGTTAAAGACATGTTCTGTTCTTTTTCATATCAAAAATATCACAATATAGATCAAAATGTTGCAGAAGAAGTGCGTGTATTGTCTGATAAAAAACAATTTTGATGAATTAGCAGGTGTTTTGTGCCGCCTGCGCTTCGCTTTTTTGGGGTCATCTAAAAACGTTTGCTCCACATAAGCAGGTGATTTATAATCACCTAGTTTCGTCAGATCCCAAGAGAGATGAGTCCAGCAGGGAAACAATGCAGCGAAGCACACGAGCAGCGCTGATGTTGTCCTAATTGTATCTATCAGGTTCTTGTGATTTACGGGACAAGCCTTCTTTTTTCATAGAGCAACGCTTGGAAAATGGCTGCTGGAACATGTCAGTGCTGGAAAACTAATGTGTAGCGGTGTAAAAGCCCATTAACTTGAACGCATGGGGTAATCAACAGCCTTATGCCCCAATTTCCCAAAATAAGCCGCATTTGTCGCAGTTTCTGCATGATTGATGACCACTGGGACGCCTAACCTCCTCGTGTCATAAATCAGCCACCAGGGAGATGTAAAAATATAAAAAAAACGAGCAAAGACAAAAGGCAAAGTGTGTTGGGTGGGGGGGACGGGAACACAAATGGAGAAAATAGATGATCTGTAGAAGGCTGTGAGATAAACCTCAGCGTCTAGAACAAATGGATCTACGGGGGGGGGGGGGGGGTGTTCAGGAGGATTTATGGATGTTGGAACATCCTTTTGTCAAAACCTAGTGTAGGATATTATTTAGGGTTTTCACCTTAAAGTCAACCACCATAAACTGGAATCGTCATCTATTGAGGTGGGGTAGGTGATTCAAATTTAATCAGATTACATTGCCTGACCACCCTGATCATCTCGCTCTATAATCATCTAGAAGGACAACCCTAATACTGCAGAGCTTTAGACCAGGTTCTCCTCCACACTGAAAACAACTGCCATTCCCTTTCAAAGTTGGCCCAAACTGAACACTACACTATGTATTGTGACACATTATGATAAAGACAGGGGCTCTCACCATCTCTGGACATGCCCACAGACAGGCACTTCTTGAAGCGGCAGTGTTGACAGCGGTTTCGGTTCATGCGCATGATCAGGCAGTTTTCGTTCTTCACACACATCTTGTAGTGGATATTCTGCTGAATGCTACGCCGGAAGAAACCCTGCAGAGATGAGACGAAATCACTTTTAGTATCTAAATATGTGTGTGGGTGTTTGACTGAACAAAAGGCATTTCTGTGGGACGCCTTACCTTGCAGCCCTCACAGGCATGAACCCCGTAATGAAACCCTGAGGCGATGTCGCCACACACTTTACACAGCAGGACCATGCCACCTGTTTCTAAAAGAGGAATTCGATTACAGTTAATGACATCAGAGAGTTGAACACATGGAAAGCAATCGCAAGAAATCGGACGATGTCAAAGGAGGTCAACAAATTGGTATTTACTGGTGAAAGTGCCGGTGAAGCCACATGGTCTTTTAGCCACTATGGGATGGTTGTAGGCAGCTGGAGAGGCAGCTGTAAGTTGAGCAGCCGGTGGATTATTCACTTCAGGGAACTGGAAGACCATTTTGGGTGAGGGAGGGGTTCCTCCTCGTTGCTCCCCTCTCTGTTTCAGGGCCCCGATCTCCTGAAAGCAGACACCCTCCGGGGATGAAGGCTGAGAGTGAGAGGAGGGCGACTGGGTCTGGTACCCGCTGGAAGGGCTACCGGGACTGGGGCTGGCGCTGCCAGATGAGCCCGCGTACAGGATGACACCACCTGGAACGACAGAGAGAGGCGGAGGCGTGTTCAATTCCCGGCTCTATTTCTAGATTTGAAATGCGCATGTAGGTCAGGATAAGTGTTGAGCAATGATCTACTTTTGAGTGTAGTTGGGCCGATTCTCTCACACACACACACACACACACCTGCACCCGAACCACAGGCTAGCTGTGGAAGACCCACAAATGTTGCAATGAATTAATTTAAAAAGCCTTCTTATATTTTTTTTTCTTTTTATTTAAATATATGTATATAGTTAAATAATTGCAATGTATTGTGTGCGTAATCATTTCATTAAATAGTTACATTTTTAAATTTCACCCTAAGGTCTGACAATACCAATGTCTTACGTAGGCTACGGTAAAAAAGTGTGGCTTATTTTCAAAAGAGCACTGCGGTAAACGACAGCAAGTTTCCTCCTTCGCCACGCCCATACATTCGTACGTCCTACACTACAGAGGTCCATCCCACTCATTTAGCCTACAGTACACGCTGTTCTGTCTACGAGCTGAGAGACTGCCCCTCACGTGTACGCTGAGCCAGCCAGCTGCTCGCTCGCTTTCAATAGCGAGTCTTGCCTTCCCCCCTCGGGCTCCACGCCCCGCAGACCGATATAACCGCCAGCCACCTGACCGTGAGCTCACATGGACTCCTGACACAGTTCCCGCCCGGCTCACAAGGCTCTTTGCGCAGTCCCGTGTAGACAACAGCAGCAGCAGCAGCACAACAACAAGCGCTAGGGATCACGTTTAGAAAAGAGAGCGAATTCAGTGCTGTGAGCAGCCTACAGGGGAAAGGCAGGGCAGGCCGACCGGGTGTGTACAGCTCGCATTCCTCAGACTCTCCGGGAACACAGCGAGGGCTGTAAGAACGTGAACGGTCACGTTGTTACTGGCCAAGTCGTTGAAAGTTTAATTAAATTGTGTGAGGTTTAACTTGAAAAAACAGAGAGAGAGAGAGAAAGAGAGAGAGATATGCTTTGGTGGGCATCAAAATAACTAGCCTACATAACAAAAAGACTAAACATAAGTCATTAGTGCGAATTTCAAATCTTTATTATTATAGACAGTGAGGAATGCGATGTGAAAACTCTATCAGTTGTTGTTACTGACAAACAAAATCTGTTATTTTTATGTGTCTTGTATAGCTCTTATCACAAAATGATTTGCCCTGGAACTTATTGTTGACTGTCAGTTATTCTTGGTTATATCGCATAGGCTACTGTAAGAACATTTCCTTAATTTGTCTGGAAAGCTATTGAAAGTTTTCTGTGCGGGACCTTGAGTTATTATCTGTTATTATCTGAAAGCCTCTTTTTCTCTCGCTGGTAAAACACGTGTTGCATTAGATAGTTTAGCTTTATGGGCTCTTTTAAATCCATGACAGGTCAACTGAATGGCTACTATGGACTTGACAGTTTGCATGTGGCCACAGTTCTTGCACCTGACAGCAACACGAGGACATGCATGTAACGTTTACGCACAAACACACAGTTGAACTTTATTGTGTCTTACAGTATCACATCTCTGTTTCACTGTCAAACCATCTACAAACTGCCTTCTCGCATTCCCAATCCCTGCTGTAAAACGTGGTTGAAGACTTTCAACTAATATTCCATGTAAGTGAACTGACCACAAAAACAGAATTGTAATAAAAAATTACAAGCAAATTATAGGTATAATAGGTATAGATATAATAGGTCACAAGGTGAGTTATAAGAACACCACAGCTTAGGAATCGTTACTAGAGGACTGCTCGTGGTCATTAGAGCTCATTAGAGTCGAGACCTTCACCTTGTACACAATGAAGAAGGCCTGGGAATTAGAGCGCAGGTCGCTGGCTCTGGAGCCACAGAGCCAGAGAGTCACAGTTATAAATAGAGAGACATAAAGTGTAGACCTGTGTTCATATGTGTAAGATAGTCTATATAGCATACTAATGTGGAAGTGTTTTTTTTATTTTTGATCAAACTGATGATTTTGCTGTATTTTTTATTTTATTTAGGGCATATTCATATTTTTCAAATTTCAAAAGACCAGCTCAAAATGCATCCCATAATTAGGGCCAACCTAAATTGACTAACCCTCAAAATAGTCAAGCATCCCACCCACCAAAGAGAACAGTAGCCTAACTGTCCTGGCTTAAGTAAATACCTAAATTCACAATAATAAGCAATGTTCCTTTAACTCCCAGGCTGCACACAATCCGTTTTTTTTTTTTTTTTTACGTTTTACGTTAATTTTACGCTTTGGACCGAATCCATAGCGTACATTTTCCCCCCTAAGCAACGCAAAAGCCCATCTGACCCACTGACCAATCTGTAGCCATGTTGCAGCAAAGAAAGAGGAATCCCTCCCCGTGCAAGCTTTGAGTCTGCCTGTGAGCGAGCGTTGCGCGCGACCGAAGAGGAAGGGAACAACCGGGAGGGCGGGAGCCTGGGAATCACGCGCAGCACGTGGATGCTGAAGCTTGTTACACGTGCTGTCCGCCTAGGACTGGTACTCTGCACATTAAGAGCCTGGCGCACGATGCCCCGCATTATCACGACTGCTACGCAGGTTGTATTCGCAGGGCATTTGACGACCATGAAATCACTTATAATAACGGATATGATGGTTGATCTCACCTTTTGGCATGCTGTTTTCAGGGATTTGTATTGGTTGAAAAAGATCTAGTCTGGTCTACTGTAATTTTATAATGTAACCTGCACTCTACAATTAACCGAAAATTATTTAATTTGGCACTATGTGAATTTTGTTTGCCAGTAGCCTAGTCTATCAATTTTTATTTTATGCACTGTGCACGTCACAGTAAGTAGGTCTGTGATATTATGACATAGGCTATGCTAGGCTACTCGATTCTATGGCATAGGCCTACATGGTGCTACTACTGCAGTCCAAATTTGACAAATATCAAAAGGTAGGCTAATTTATGGCGATGTAATAATAACACATATTCCAAGACTACCTCTAACCCAGAACATGGTTCACATTCCGGCTGATGTTTACTCCAAAGACTGGCCTTCAGGGTATGACCCAGTACATTTAACGGTTGGCACTAGCTCCTGTGTTGTCTGTTCTGAGTGGGCGTCCTCCCTGTCAGTGACTACGCACGTGTGAGAAAAACATGCAGCGACGCTCAAGCCAAATATGGAAACGACTGATCATAGTGTATTATAACTCTGTTATAGCATTCTACGCGCGGTAGGCTATACGCGGTAAATATAGTGTTGTTTCCACCTAAAAGATGTCTAATGACTAAGCTCCAATACAAGTCTAACCAAGCGCCCTTAACAAGGAAATAAAGTAAATCTTATGAACCATGTAGGCTAATTACTTGGGCTTAAGCCATTTGTGAATTGATACAGTTATCAAACATAGCCTACATTTTGGCGAACGGCGTTGTAAGGTTAAGGGAACTTCAGTCATGCTCCACGTGAGTTTGTTTACATGCAAGGAATCGGAAGTTTGCCGCAAAGATTGTGGAGAGGATATCCGATTACTCAAATCGCACGAAGCCGCCAATTCAATGCACATAGCCTAGTCTATGTGAGATTTCTGTCTGTGTTGGGTCACGTTTGCTATAGGCTACGACTTCACAAACCTGTTTTAGCCTATCCAATAGCATTGCAATGTAGTTTACCAAGGCTACAGCCAACTGACTTTTGACAAGACACTGTTGAACGGTGTAGAACATTGCAGTCATCCGCGTACAAATAGTTGCAGCATAGCCTAGTCTAGACTATACTGTAACCTATGTTATACATTTGGTTATAGGCTAAACAGGCTATTATGCGCATATGTGTGTATTTGTCCCTTTATTTTACTGATATTTATTTTAACATACAAAATTCTATTTATCTATCCGATAGATTTATGAAAACATTTGATTATGCATCACTCCTGAACATCACGTTCAATATTTTCATTCATCATCAAATAAACAATTAAGACATCCCTCAAACCTTTCTAAAAATATATAATAACATTTTAATATTTTCCTTTTCAATAGCTGTGGTCACTAATAATAATAATAATAATAATAATAATGTGTGTGAGTGTGTTTGTGTGAATATAATACTGACTTACCCGGGCTATTGTCCATGTCTCCGAGACGATTCGCTGTTCTATGTTAAACTCAAAAGTATCACTCGACTTGCTGCGCGTCAATAAGGAGTTTCGTTGATAGGTGAAGGAGTCCTGAACCGCCAGGGCATAGAGAGTGTATCCAGAGGACCAGATTGTTCACAGGGCATCGGAGGGTTGTATCAACCCGACTAGAAAAGCAAAATAAATTAGATCGAAAATGGATTAAAACGGGTTCAGGTCACCTTCCAAATACGTGAACTCGACCGGCTTCCGTGCTGCGTTGCTCTGCGTTGCCCTGCGTCTCTGTATTGTGATGCCGGTAAGTTAGTACTCTAGCACCAAAACGGCTCTCTCAATTATACAAAACAAGTATAATAGACTGCTAAACATTCAACTGTGGTGCCAGTATAGCTACAGTCACCATAAACATACCCAGGGATCTAAGCGTGGAAGTAGTTTAAACACTCCCACCCATTAATAGGCAGCACGTACCCACAATAACCAGCACGTTTTCAGGTGTCTGAGAAATGTGACCAGTTTTTTTTTTGTCCTCGTTTTTTTGTCCCTTCAACCTCTGTTGTTTTAGTATACCAAGGATCTCTCTCTCTCTCCCTCTCTCCCTCTCCTTGTCACGCTCTTTCCAAACACCCCCCCCCCCCCCCGTCCGCCCCTCCCGCCCTACACACACACACACACATCCCCCGCACGCTTTCTTACGTTTTCATTGGCTGAGAGCTTGGCCGGAGACGAGACTTTGGACTCGTTCGACATCGGAATGCTGGTAAAGCCCTACTGCATGTGCGTATGGCATGTGAGCTTGCTGTCCTACTGACACACATTTTATGCAAATTTCCTGGGCTCTCGATAAGGGGAGAGGGAGCACATGCGGAAAGGGCGGGACTCACCGTGACTCGCTCTGGCTCCTCCACAGCCCCATCCTCTCTGTCACGTTCCGTCTTTCGTTAGATATTCAGTTCCCTTTGTTCCTTGGTGTAGCGCCCGAAACCAACTGCCATAGTGCGTAGATTTTTGCAAGGCGCCAATAGTTACTTCGACACGGCCACCGCCGGCTATTTAAGTCACAAAATATGGGGGGTTGTTAGCTAAAGAGGGTACCCCAATGCCTTCACGTTGTGACAGACGCAGAAAAATTAATGTAGGTCATGTAGCCCAGCCCCTGGCATCATGTAATATAGACTATTCATCTATTCTATGCTATTCTTGATAGTGAGTTGAATTAAACAAAGCTTAAACAAAGTGTATGTGTTTGAGTATCATCTTAGTCACTATTATGAGGTCATATGCAATAGGATATATACACAATATAGCAGGTGTAATTACTATTATTTGGATAGCAGGGGATATGTACGACATTATTTATCTCTCATCTGAACAATAGTGTTTTGCAGTATCTTTAAAAAAAAAAAAACACTTTTGGGGCATTTCTGTACTCCAGTACAGTAACAAACAACTAGACTCCTTTGAGAAGGTTATAGCCTTGGCTGCTGTAGGGCTGGCTGTGCGAGGCTGAATGGGAGTGGTCTACCCAATTAGTTCGGCAGCTGGCAGTCTAGGCAGATGAGGAGCGTGCAGTGGTGTTTTTACACATAGAGGAAGGGATTCCCAGAGAAACACATGGTGATGGTATAGTCATAATGCTAACACAAGAGATGACTAATGCTCAACATGAACATTTATGTTAACATTAACGTTTACAGCCAGCAAAGGGTAGGATATAATGAAAACATACATAGCCTATGGGGAAAACAAGTACAAATACAGCATGCCTTTATAGTGATATAATTCCACTTGTGTGTTGGGTGGGTGCTGTTATAATACAAATACTATTGTTACTACTGTTTCGTTACACAACACAATAGCCGTACCCCCATGGAATGTTGGAAGCCTGAGCCTAACATGCATGCGAGTAGTCAGCTCTGTGACCGAGCTGGTCGGGAAAACACCAAAAATACCTCCCTGTAGTGCCCCACCCGGGCCCCTGGGCATAGATCCACTGTACAAGGTAAAACCATACACCGCCACCTCCCCCATGGTGTCATAAATGTCTAAATTATGGACGTAGTGCAGCCACATGCCAAGGAAAGAATGACTAATATACTAGAGATTGACATGGCTACAAAGACAGGCGAAGGGCCTGTTAAAGGTTTCTTTGGCTTCTTTGTTCTTTCTAATAAAAACAACATATACACGATAATGGACTATTGTTAGAATTGGGTCTACATCTTTCTGTATCTGACCTATATGTAGGAGAGACGAGAGAAAAATAAAATGTAATTAAAAATGTAATTTATTTTCTTGAGCTATAGCAGTTAAGAACCAACATACAGGTATTCCGTGATGCGCGTGTGGTTGCTTATAAATGGTGGCAAGTAATACATTTTTTTTTGCATTGATACAAAACATTCTAATCCAACCCGCTTTCCACCGTCCCGAAATTGGCAAAAAGCATTGGCCACACCTTGGATCGACTTGTGCCGTGAAACTAGGGCCCCAAGACCATGCTGTGGTCCTCAGCAAGGCTCAGACGACAAAACTGCCACCTCATCATCCCTGGTATTGTGCCATTGACCTGCTGGAGGGGGCCTCTTTTCCCCAATCCCGAGTGTACCCACTATCCATCCAAGAAATGGCAGTTATGGAGGAATACATGAACGAAGCATTGAAACAGGGGTGGACATGACGGTGGTCTCGGACTCTGCATAGACTATCACGGCCTGAACCCACCAAGTCTTAGTCAACAAAGTCCTTTGTGACGTGCTCCACTCGTTCGTTGTCATATATGTCGAGGACATCTTGACATACTTATTGAACTTAGAGAAGCACGTCCAACACAAGACCATCTTGTTTTTCTTTGAAACCCGAAGCTCGGGTGGACCTGCCAGCCAAATTCGACAGTTAACCCGGGACCCTCGAGGGCCTCCTCAGCCAGGGCGACCTCCTCTTTTTCACCAACGTGCCACGAGGGCGTCCCTGAGGTCCCACGGCCCCGCATCGAGGGGGCTCTGCTGGTCCAGGACGTCCCCCCGGAGGTCCGGCTGCCCAGCGCCGAGAAGGCTCCGCCGGTCCGCACCGCGACGGCTTGTCAGTATCGATGGTCAGCGTCCAGGAACCCCTGCGGTCCGGCGCCTCGAAGGCCCCGTCGGGCTGCACCCTGGAAGTCTCGCTAGCCAGTGCCGGCTATGCTCCGCCGGTCCTGTAGGCCCCGCGGTCCCACTATGTCTCCGCTGGACTGCGTCTTGCTACATTTCAACAGCCGTGGCCACATCTGCCATATATGGCATTGGCCAGCTGGTGTGTGTGGGGGCATCAAGGCCAACCACAGCATTGTTGTAATTTGTTTTCTTTCATATGTTTGTAACTGACACGTTGGAATAGGCTATTGGTTTCATGGGTCTACTGATAGGTCTACTGATAGGCCTACTGATAGGCCTATCAGTAGGCCTACTGATACGCCTACTGATCCCATATTAGATCTATCATAGTGGCCATCAGTTAAAATGAAGAGACGACAGCTAGCGATTGCATCAAGAGAAAACATCAATTTTTTTTTCTATTTCTATTTAGATTTCTATTGGACCTAATAAACATAAATCTTAATATGCATTGCAATATATCCTATTAATGTGGAATGTTCATTTGTGTATTACCATTACTCCAGGTTGTAAGTGGGGCGCTCTGTTGCTCATTGGTTGTAATTGACATGTGTTTAGATCGCATGGCGCCACCTACAGGCCGAAGTGGCAGTGCATTGTTACAATTTAGGCAATCTCATTTCACTGCATTTCATTTACACAACTTAGCCTTTATTAAGATCTCTGTGTGATGATTGACACAGCGTATTCTGTTGAGGTTTATGTTGGCTCATTGCGTCTGTTTGGTGCCATTTTATAATGCTCTATGTAAATCTATGGTATATAAACCATAATATTACATCACAATTTACAGGATGTATGTAAAGCCGTGTAATTTACAGGCCTATGTAAATGTATTGTGTGTAAACCATGTGATAGCCATGATGTCTTTAGTATTCTGTCTACGAATGTGCAATGTGTAGCATAGTTTATTTCAAATGTAGGCTTACGTAAATACATGGTCTTTTTATGGCTATAAAAATGTCTCTATGTAATAGTGGAACAGGGGAACATTAAATATGGACATGTTTCCAGGCAACACAACTGAATTAGTGATTAAACAGCACTACCCGCCGGTTAAACTGTGACACTGCATTGCTTATTCCTTAAATGTAGAATTGTGTGCCCATTTAGTCGACGTTTTCCCCGTCTGACTTTTAATGAAGATAGACCTATACAATGACATCTCGATATTGAAGGTAGGTTCAACATGTGGTCTATATGATTTAAAATTTCAGGCATTTGCCTATTATGTCAGTCATAATATGGGGCTCAGATGAGTTGATCTTGTGTTGCAACAATTTCTCTGCGCAGATTTACTGTCAACAGCGTCTAAATTAGTGTCAGTGTTCGTTACCTTAATTCATTCAATGGACTTGTGTTATGGTTGTTGTCCACAAGGAGGCAGTGTTATAGAGGGTAACTTGATGTGTAGTATTGAGTTGCTGATTAAACAGCAGCATACTGTATGTTTAATTAGCAACGAAGTGTGAGAAATGGCATCATTTTTATATTTTACTTGAATGGCCATAAGAAAGCTAGCTGGATTACAAGGCTTTAGTGATAGGCTACGGTGTCACAGACTGCATTGGACATTCATTAGCACCTATCTACAATTTGACGTGTAATCTTACACCTAAGTCTATTGTGACCAACTAAGTATGCACTTGAGTGTGTGTGTGTGCATGTGTGTTGGTATGCATAACTATATATGTTTGTATTGAGGAGAGGCCCTAGGTTCATGGACGGCCAGAACATGCTGTGACAAGGCAGTAGGCTATAATTACAGACACTATGCAATCTGTTTTGTAACCGCAGAAACTGCTGCCAACGTGGGCTCCCGAAGAAGCCTCTAGCACGCCTCAGCCTCACACTTTTTACACACACATTAACTACACTAACAACAATAATTTTAGATCATTAACCGCTCTAATACGACACGTAGATTCCCCTGTAGGCTACCGCTCAGATCTTCTCTTCCGAACAAACAAATGTGCAAACACACTTGCTGACTGACAGAAAGCCATAAGGATAGTGATCCAGGATCTTTTTAAATCTGTTGATGGGCCTCTTGAGAAGGGTACAGATTCACTGTGGACAGTAGATAAATCCCGCTCCATTGCTGTACCGACTGTATTTAAATGTGAAATAATAATTTACCCCACAAAACAGCGTTTCTTAGACTCAATACTGCCATCTAGTGGCATAGATGCAGCTGTGCCAATCCTAACCCTATGGGTAAACTTGCTGACCTCCCTCTATGCAGCTAGAAGTAGCTCATTCTGTACCTATATGAAACAATATGTATACATGGAGGATCTCCATCTCACTGGACTAAGATAATATATATATATATATATTATTGTTTATGTATACCAAGTCCTTTTTTGGTCAAAAACATTGCTTACAATTAGGTAATTTAGCAGATGCTTTTATCCAAAGTGACTTACAATTACTACAATTGCAAGAATTATAAGCGGTAGGGGTTAGGCATCTTGCTCAAGGATGCTTGCAGTTTGGCCAACTCTGGGGTTCAAACTCCATCCACAATGGAGAGGAGGAAGTTGGATTTGGTTGCTGTGATGACCACCACAAGTGACCACACATGTGATGCTTTCCTCTGCAGATACTGATTAAGCCCACCATGGTTGTACTTACATCATTTCCTCTATGATCACCTGACAGGCTACTCTCTTCCAGCTCTCTCCTACTTTCTGTAACTACACCAATCACAGCATTTTTGTTCAATTCTGTCCTATCCATTGAAGTCCAATCACACCCCCTTCCCACTGCTGCCTCCACCAATCATGACTTGTTCTCTGCTCCAGGCAGTAATGCGCACACATATCTTCTGTAATTAGACAATCATTTCCACATGTGGATCAAACTTTCTTTCAACCACTCAACCCCCAAACTAACCCTCCCATCTGCCCGCTGTCTCCTTTTTCCTCCCTCTGTTTTTCTTATTTTCCTGTCTGACACTACTACTACCCTCTCTGTGCCTCTTTTCGCTTTTACTCTCCCGATCTTCTCTCCTCCGACTGATTGAATTACCATAGGTGCAGGTCAGAATATGCCAGCTTGTTCTGATTCAAACTGTCCTCGTTATAATGGAAACCTTCAAACTGGCCAAAGCACACTGCTTGTGTGTGCAAGCTAAAGGCCGTTTCAGAGTAGGTTTATTTAGTTGCGCTAAGAGCCGAGACACCAGCTTTCTCTTTGGCGTCCCAATAAACCTCTCCATTTGCTGACGTTTAGTTACCTGCCGAAGTGAGGAGTGTTTACATAGCTAGTAGGCCCCAAGTCGAGCTCTCAAGTACTGTATTAAAGCTGCATTTGATAAACTTGGCCAACTGGCAGGTCATGAAGCGTAACACTACACACTGTATGTTTTTGACGCAGACCTTTTCATTTAGTTTCTAGCTTTTTCATTGTAATTCCTCATAATTCCTTATATTTCCTCATATCGGTTTGAGCCTTTTCCGTGGTGACAAAGCAGAGAGCAGTGTCTGTGAGGCTGCCTTCACATGCCATCGGAATAATGTTAAATACCGACATAAACGCCCCCTCAAGTCGGAATTTCGAGTGGAAAATTCAAAGATAATTTTGATTCCCGAGTTGGGGTGACCTTAAACCTCCGCATCCACAAGGTTCATTTTTCATATTGCTCCGGCAACGAAGCACTTGAACATGACACACTCGTAACTCAGACAAGTGAGAAGTGGGATGTTCCGACTAGCACGTGAAGGCAGCATTAGTGGTACTAACACTCCTTCCTAATACATAAATGTCCAGATCACTCCCACTGCCACACGGCAAATCCAAGGGGTCTCATGTTATGCTACGTTATGTTGGTTTCATTGAGGCTTAGGAAGACCAATGCAAAACACTAATGGCAATAAAAGTTCATATTTTACCCTAGAGAGTCCTATATGCAGCTTTAATACATAGCCACGTTGAGGCATATTGCCAATAGTCTGACCAAGATCTCAATATGATATTTGGTAGATTAGATTTTATGGAGAGAGAGAGAGGGGGGGAGAGGGAGAGAGAGAGAGGGAGAGAGAGGGGGGGGAAGAGGGGGGAGAGAGAGAGGGAGAGACGGGGGTCATGTGGAGAGCAGTGCAGTAAGACAGGAGGTTGTCAGAGGGCACTACAGAGCTGGAATGAGATGGTGATGATAGTTGACAGAGGCGGGTTCAAAAGAGGTTCACGGTGACATCATGGTAGAATTTTGGGGGAACATTTATATCGGAAAGCTCTTCACCTCTCATTGGATCCACATGGAGAGCGGATCCTGTGACCCAACGTTCTCGCTGTACTGTACTGTATGTATTGTTCCAACGTAACAGGTTTAGAGGGCCTGCATGGGGAGGTTTATCTGGTCAAGTGGCACGGCATCATCCTGCAGTAAATGGACGACTGTGTGTGCTCGCCTTGTCAACTTAATAACCCAAAACCGACAACTTCTCCTGTGCTTCTCTCTCTCTCTCTCTCTCTCTCTCTCTCTCTCTCTCTCTCTCTCTCTCTCCATCTCTCTCTCCCTCTCTCTCGGCCCTATTTTATTTTCTCCTCCCTTGCTCAGTATGTCTCCTTCGCTCCCCCTCTGTCTCTGCCTCAGTGTCTAGCCAACCCGTGTCCACTGGTACAGTATGTTCTTTGTGTCTCGGCATGATTAGCTTTTTGAGAAAGGGGGAAAAAGACATAAAGCAACAGAGGAGTGAGCGATGTGTTTATGTGGCACATGTGGGTGTGATTAAATGTGCGCAGTTTTTTACGGCCTCAGAAAATCAACACTGGAGAATTGTGGTTTATTAAAGCGTATTGTGTATTGTGTGCTGTGTGTGTGTGTGTGTGTGTGTGTGTGTGTGCGCGCGCGTGCGGTTGTTTAGCGCACCGTGGATGCCGGCGAGCGTTCCTGCTGCCTGTCATCTGGGGCATGCTTCCCTGTGCGCGGCTGAGCGTCACATGACATCAATGTGAGCGCGGTGGGGACGGTGATCTCATTACCAGCAGCCTGTTGCTGATTAAAACCTGCCGTCTGCACCCTCCACTTTTTGGGGGGGGGGGGGGGGGGGGGGGGGGGGGGGGGGGGGGGGGGGGGGGGGGGGGGGGGGGGGGGGGGGGGG
>JAOEHI010012427.1:0-66458 GCA_025447815.1 Percopsis transmontana
CAAGTTGCACTTTAACCAATTTTTATTTATTTTAAACAATGTATAAAATTAAAAATTTTTCCAAAACCCCCCCCCCCCCCCCCCCAAAAAAAACAAAACAAAAAAAAATGTATCATAAAATCATATATTATCTAGGCTGGCCTACATTTTCCTATCAAAAATAAGTTCTGCTCGCAACCCCTCTGTGTGTGTGTGCAAGAGGTCATCATTTTGAAAACCACTGCTGTAGAACAAGACATGTACCCTGCATATAAACTGGTTACATTGAAATGCACTGAATAGTCCCTGGTGCAGGGTAACGTGAGTTTAGCTGAGCAGACACAGAAGACATGTGACACTAGCTCGTCAATGAGGAGTACTGAAAAAGGCACTCTGATTGTTAGTCACAGGGCTTTGGTATAACTATGCTTTAAACATGCATATCCTAGTTTTTATACTTTTATTTTAAACTGAAAGGAAATGAATACCTGTTTCAGTGGCACAGAACAACAAATTACATTCTACAACAGCCTGCTGAAACAAAAAAATACAACAAAGTAACACTTACACAGGGACTTAAACACCTATATGTAAATCACATTTGACAAGAAGACATTAACATTCATCGCGACAGTAGCACATAAAACATGAGTTAACACTGACAGGGTGGACCATCACAGGTTCAGAGTGTGGAGAATGCCAGCATAGGGAAGACAGAGGGCCTAATATCTTTAATAGAATTAGCATTACTGGGCCCACTCAAGACATGTCCTAATGCAGGGTGCCTATGTTTGTGTGTGTGTGTGTGTGTGTGTGTGTGTGCGCGTGCACACGTAGCCCCACGTGCATTCGCTTAACAGAATTACCTCCAAAATTCAATTTAGGAATACATTTCTGAGCTACTAAGTATTTTGGTCAGAATGGGTGGGGCTGGGGAGGTTCTACATTAGAGGCAGATAGGAGTTTAGGAAGACAGACGCACACCCCGCTGATTAAGACTACCTTGATTCAGGTTTACAGAAGGTACAAAACTTGTTGTTATACAGGGTTAATGTTTGACAGCTGAATTTCTCTGCACCACAAAAGCAGAAGTAAGGCACATAAAATACATTTTGATCGCTACTGTACCTCAAAACAATGGTTGCAGAAAAACCAAATGTGAAATAAACATTCAAACAAAACAAAAAAGTATTTTGTCCCAAAAACTCCACAGAACAGATTTCATACATTTCTAGATGGAATATTTAGGGTAGGCATATTTACCATTAGATACCGCATCATACACTATAGGGAGTGTGGCTTTGTACTACAGTACACATTCAGATAAATACCATTACTACATGTCAATAGAGTGTATTAATTTGCATCAACGGTCTTCTGGTTAAAAGGCATTTCAAAGCAACTGTATGTTTTAACATTCTTAATTCTTACTCCAAAAGCATGCAAGGCCATTTCAGAGTTAATACTTAAATAACAACAACAACATATTTACACAAATAGGATTTAAAAAAGGGCATCAGGTGAAGTATGTACATTATTAAGCTCTTCAGTAGTCATTTAATAGATTATAGCAGTCATACATGTACCTGTTGTCTCTGGGCTTTTTCTTTAGGCTACTCTCTCAACACAATATTCATATTATTCTATAACATTCATTAATGTATTCCTCCAGTAAAGTGTTAATGACATACAGAATGTTTTATATTTTGGATTTTGTCAACACATGCTGCTTCATCTGTACAGGTAGGCCAGATTATGTACAGAATGTTTTATAATACATAATATTATAATTAAATATTATAAATGGTTATGAAATGATTAATATGCATATGTTATTCCATCGTGCGTCTTCTTTATGTGCCAGTCAAACTGGGTTGGCAGGTAAGGACCCCCCGCATGCCCCCTGCCGTCTTGTGTTTGGAGGGTCCCTGTCCAACCGGAGCGGCGCTGCCGTTGCCCTGAGCCGGTTCCTCTGCGGGTTCCGCAGGCGCCTTGGTCTTGGCGGGCTCCACGGGCTGCCGGGGCGGCGTGGGAGGGGGGAACACAGGGGACTGCAGGATGTCAGCGTAGCGCTGGCTGGGCTTGGTCTCTCTCTGGAGCACCTTGGCCAGCAGGGGCTTCAGCAGGCCCACGCTCACCTGGCTGCCGTGGGGCTCGGCGAAGGCAGCAGGGGGGGAGGAGGAGGAGGAGGAGGAGGAGGAGGGAGGCGGGTTAGGGGAGGGGATGTTGTTCAGCACCAGGTTGAGGATGGCGGTGACGGTCAGGTCCTCGGGGCACAGGGCCCAGAGCAGGTCCACGTAGGGGTCCAGGTCTCTGTGCTGGGCCACCTCGCACAGCACGGCCGTGAAGATCTCCTTGTTGAGCAGCGGACTCTGCCGGCAGAACCGCTGGGCTACCTGGGCCACCCGCTCCCACTCGCGCCGGCCCATGAGGCCCCGCAGGGCCTGGAGGACAGCATTGGGCCGCCCGCTGACCAGCAGCAGCTCCACCACCAGGTCCTGGTTCCGCTCCCCGCCGGTCCCCAGGCCGGGCAGGACGGACAAGGCGCGCTTGTAGAGCGGCAAGCTGCCCTCCCCGCCCTCCCCTGCTCTACCGGAGTAGCTCCAGGAGGAGGAAGAGGAGGAGGTGGAGGAGGAGGCAGCAGCCAGGCTGAGGCCCAGGCCTGCCTGGCCCTGTTGCTGCTGGGCCTCCTCCAGGAACCTGGGCAGCCGCTCGGGCTGGATGTGGAACACAGAGCTGCACAGGAGCTCAAACACAGGAAGGGACAGGTTAGCGGCCGGGGCCGCGGAACCGGCTGCTTTCAGGCTGGAGTCGGCCATGGCACTGGCTTTGTGGCCATGCTTTTGGTTGGGGTGGCCATTGGCGTAGGGGAGGTTGGCAGGGGCGGTAGGAGCGTGACCGGGACTCAGGACGGTCTTCCATACCTCTGGGGGAGCGGTGCTGGACAGGGACCCCTCGTCGTTGCAGTGCAGCTGCAGGGCAGCCTGGGCGGCCCTCCAGGCCTGGCAGGGAAAGATCTTGAAGATGGAGTTGAGGTACAGGAGAGCCTCCCTGTCTAGCTCGCAGGACAGCAGCCTGGCCACCTCCTGCTGGACTAGACTCTCACACAGTGCCTCCACCTCCTCCTCGCTGCCTCTCACCAGCCTCCCCTTCACCTCCTCCAGGGAGACCAGAGCCTTCAGCTCAGCCTCCAGGAACCCCAGCAGCTTGTCCTGGCTGCCCCCGCCCTCCCCCCTGCTCGGCTTGGGCAGCTCCGCGCTCTTCTGCCTCCCTGCCTCGCTGAGAAACTCCCTGAGGATGGAGGCCAGGGAGATGGGAGCCTGGAACATGCCTCCTTTTTTCAATTTGTCCACAGTGAGCTGGGTGCTGCTCAGACTCCTCTGCTGGTAGTACACGCACGCCTCCTCGAACACAGCCTCCACCAGGAGTGCTCCGGGGCTGATGCTCTCATTTGTGCCCAGAAAAGAAGGCCTTGGCTTGGGGTTGGGCTTGGGGTCGTGGGCCCTGCCGTCGGACTCCCGGTGCATCACCACGTACAGCCCCAGCTCCGACAGCAGGAGGGGATCCTGTCTCTCTGCCTTGTCGACAAACAGCAAGCTCTCTCTTCTCAGAGAGATCTTCTCCACCTCCCTGCCGCACCTCAGGTCTATCAGATAGAGGGTGCAACCCACCGCCAGAGCCAGGGTGTCCCGGTACACATGGAGGCTGTTGTGCGTGCTGCCATTTACCGGGCAGTTGTCGGCCATTTTGTACACCTGGCGCAGCATCCCGTCCCTCTGCAGGAGACTCACCCAGCCCGTGCTGAGCAAGAGCAGAAGCCCCCCACAGGCCGAAGGAGAGAAGCCATAGATCTCAGGTGGCTTGAGGGCTGATAAATATCCTAAACAGTCCGTCACCAACTTCTTGAAGTCATTCTCTTTAGGAGAAGGGGAATTAAACAAAGCGCCTTCACATGTGCTGCTGACCCTAAATGTGTCATGCTGGGGGTACCACGACAGGAAGAATTTGTTGACACTCAGCAAGTTGTTCTCCTTTAAATAGGGAAGCAAGTAAACATATTCACCTGAGCTGACCACAATGAAGCGGGGGTTGTTGTGTAGAGCGATTTTCACCCCTCCTAAACTAACAGTCCCCTCCTCCACCTCATAGGCACGCTTGCAAATACAGTATCTGAAGTTATTACTAGCGGCATTGACGACGCTTTCCGATGGCGGTCTCTCCTCACACCAGATGATAAGGTTGGAGCAGGCAGACACAGACATTACTCTAGCCCGGGGGCTGTTACACAAGTCCGAGGTCTGCAAGAGATGCCAGCCCGCTTTGCACTCTAGGAATTTCCAGAACTCAGCTTTTCCATCCTCGTATACCACTGCCACTGTAGCAACACCCGCCTGTCTGTTGTTGTTGGGGTCCAAATATACAATATCCACTATGGGCACAGTTCGCGCTAGGGCCAGATTCAGATGCTTCTGGGCCTGGATAAACTGGGGTCTTTCGTATTTGTCAAAAGTCACGAGACCGACTTTAGGTTGGCGGAGAATTACATGAATGTGACGTCCATCTGGACTCAGGCGCACATCTGACAAGGTATTTTTACAGTTACTGTTAGAATGCGTCTGTTTCAGCAGCTCGGTTAATTCCTTACCACAAGTATAGTCTCCGAAATCCGTCACTTGCTCCAATACTAGTCGTGTCATGTCTGCGAATGGAGTACAACAGGCTGTAAGCACGATCGATTAACTAGCTAACTAGCCTGTGGCACAAATCTCAACCCAGAAGCGCTACGGTAACGGAATGGCAATCCAATGGTTCCTACGAGAGACAGCCCGATACCGTCCATGCTGACGGGAAAATCCTCCGATATCCATCGATTCAGACAATCCCACACGTAGATATAAAAGCCACTAACGTTATATAGTTACTTCATAGCTGATAAATTGTTCTTTATTTCTAAGTCACTTGAGCCATTCCGATGCTCCGCTACCCCCTGACATCACGAGATTGTTAATTTCCGGATACCGACTTGGTGGGCGGAGCGAAAAGGCGAACCGGTAAAGGGATTGGTTAACTTCTTGTTAGATCATATGGCAATATCAAACAGAATATTCTATCCATTACTACAGGACTGCTGACTTAACTGAAGCAAATATACTTTTTATGGTTTGCAAATAGTAGTCCTGTATCTGATTTCTCTCAGCACAAGATGATTGCAGTCATTATATCGCTGTGTTTTCATCAGGCAGATATAGCCTAATTCACTTAACCTCATACAAAACTCCCATACTAAATCCTAGATTAGCCCAATATCTTAAAGTCGTATAAATCATAGATCCTCTGTGTAATTTAATAATTGTATGGGCCTCTCTGCAATGGCTGATGTAGGCTATTATGGAATTTTTTTTAAATTATATTTAATATAATATCATTAAATGCTTGTTTTTTAAGATTATCTGACACTGCACGAAAAATAGCGTTAGAGTTGTGCTGATGGTTTCAATATAGTAGTTTCAAGATGGGACCATGAGGCCTGTTATAGCAGATAATGGATTGAATGAATATCCTCTTGTTTTGTTTTTCAGGCTTAGTTCCATCTCAAATAAAAAGTTGTAGGCTACTGTGTTTTTGTCCTGGTTATATTTGTTTGTTTCTGGTTCTTGTTTTTCCACTGACATCTGTATGCAATGCAGACACAATCACAGATATATCAAGTGTATTTGATTAATGGGTTGTTCAGCCTTGGTCAAAAACTTTCAGAGGCAGAATAATTGCTTTACTAAAGAAACCTATGAGGTCCACAAAATGTGTCACCCATTCATTTTCCCCTGCTAAACTCAACTAGCTACTGTAAGAGACCCCTCAAATGCAGCGATGAATCTGTAAGACTGGTGTGACTTTGTCCTTCTGTCGCAGCATGCAGTAGCCTCTGCAGAAAATTGCTAAGTCACTTTACCCTAAAAAATGGAAGGCAAATGTGCTGAGAAAGTATTCAGTTTCCCTCCTCAGGGGTGAGGCAGACAAATGACATTCAGACAGAAGAACCAGTGCCAACTTGGCAGTGTAACTTTCCATTCACCGTAGTTACTCTCCTAAATTCCTTTATCTATATAAGCTGATCCAATTTGTCTAATGAAAGTTCAGTAAGTGCAACCAGCAGCCAAGGGTACATTGTGTGTCTTGCAACAACCACAGATCCATCTATAAGGCTGTAATATAGGCCTAACCCATGGTCAGGAGAGCTCTACTCACATTAGTATCTGGGTTCCCATTTTATCTCTGACGCTAAAATACTCATTGGTTACTACCAAACGTGTAAGTTCATAACACATAAACAGGATTAACCAGTTACAGAACTCTTTCACTTCTGTCACAAATTACAGTCATGTTTCTCACTATCAAATACATACAACCCACATAATAGGCCTACATATAGAGCCGTCGTCTATTCATCATGACATGTTTTTTAAACCTTTGAGTCAGGATGCAAGCTTGTGATATCAATAACGTAATCGCATCACAGATGAGTTGCAGATGAGTTGCATAAAGCCCCATTGTCTTGGCGCACAAGCTGATCATAGTTGGTTTCTGGACATCCACAGCACCGGCCTTGATTTCAATGAACACAGTGATTGCATATAATCACTACACTCAAGGCACAATAAAAAGTAAATGCCTTTTCTTATCTTAGAATAACTGGTGGTTGATTACCTGTACGTTGTGACACTTAGTGTACAGCAGGGAGCAGTATTTAGCTAAATTCAAGTTTCTTAAGAGCTGTGTAGGCTGCATTTGGCTTTTAACTTTCTAATGAAAGGATCTGATATGTTCTGGGTGGGTTATTGAGATAGTCAAATATTAGGATTAATATAGGATTAACCAAAAGGATTCATCAAAAGACTCATACAGAGGATTCAATTGGGCTAGATTTAGGGCTAGGCTAGATTTACCAGACAATAACAACCTCAAGATCTTATTGTCATTCATAATCACATATTATTATATTACCATTATTATTAAGTAAAATTGATATGAACACACACAAAGTGCTCTGTAGTAATATTTTACTAGTAAAAACTAGTAAAATATTAAACTTTAATTACCCTTGCGTATTGTGTGCATATGGATGTGTGGTTTTTAGTAATATCACAATGGAAATCTGTGAACTGTATGATTGAAAATTGCTTCTCGTACGTCTATTTAATCTCTTTGGTCTTCTTTAATTGAGTCACTTGAAACACCTGACTTCACTCAAAGTTTTCAAAGAGTTCAATTCGCTATGTGCTTAACCATTGTGTTGTTTAATGTCCTGAAATAAAGGTGACTGGACACATATTGAACATTTTTCAAGTAATATGCTGGTTCACAGCTGTACCCATTCACACATAAGCATCACCCATTATAACAATAATACTGTACTGCATCCTAACCCTCCTAAAGGACAGTGGTCGTAAAATATAGCATTTTTATTCACCTTCCTACCTCAGTTTTCCAAACAGAGACTCAAACCAATGACTTTTTACACAGAGATGTATTATAACACTCCAAACATCCAAATCTTTGTGTATTTGTCTAATATTAGGAACTCAAATCTATCGTGTGATTAAAAAAAAAAAAGACATTATGACTTGATTTAGCTAATAGTGTTATTATGTCATAAAATATATAAACGCTTAAAGCCAAAAATTGTTGTGCAAGATTGTTTTGGACAAAATACTGCACTATTATAAGGTGTTTTTTAGCCTACTATCCCTCTATAGACAGAAAGATAAAGTCTTATCTGAAAACAGGAGGTGCTAGAGGGCAGCAACATGCTATCAGGTTGAGCTGTCAATTCTTCTAAAACAGAATTAAAGCTGAACGTTAACTTCAAGGGAACACAGCGAGAACTCTGTTTGCCTGTGAAGAAAAGACAGAATTTATAGCAAGGGACCAATTCTCTACCAGTTATGGTCTTATGCTACTTGCTACATTGTATTGTTCATATTATAAATCGATGAGTATTATGCCTTTCATGCTACATTAGCCTCCATGCTAGCCTCCTGTGTGGAGGCAGGTATTGCTCTGTATGCCCCTGTTGTAAAGCTGTAAAGGTTGTAATAATATATACAACCTCTTTTATTTGTTGCCACTTGTAACATTGTAACAGTACTGTATAGACTGGGTTTTACTGATATTTTTTGTCCATTCTGCCTCTTTACTGACATATATGGATTGATACGGCTAAAGCCATCCATCACTGTTTTTTCATACCTATCCTGTAAACTGTACTAGGGGCAACGAAGAATGAGAACACATTCATAGAAATAGTTTACACTATGTTAAGTTATTTGTTGGATAATCAACATTATTCTGCTAAGCACTGCTAATTATTAAACTCTGGAATAACAGTTGGCATGGCCTGAAGTTTTGAAATCAACTCTAATGTTGTGAAATATGGTGCATTTGCATTGTGCGTGTGTGTGTGTGCATGTGTATGTGTGGAAACAAAGAAGAAGCCAAGAAGCAAAAAAGATAAAGCCAGGGGTAAAGTCTTGACAAATAACACATTATCTTCAGCTTCACCTTATCTACCATGAGATGGCCAAACAGCTATAAACCAGTAGTTTACTTTGGCCACGCCATCAGAGAAATGGCTTGTTTGTATGTCAATAAATAAAATCCTTCACTAATCAGCCAAAGATATTTATAAACATATTAAAAAGCTTCTCTGCTCGATGTAGAAGGAGAATGTCTGAGAGAATGTCACGACTCTTTAAAAGCAAAACTGAAATGCAATTTCAAATTAAGCATTTCCAAACGAGAAGACAATGATGATATACGATAAGTATGTAGTCATTTAATTTTGTTCTAATATGTGTGAGATATATGTAAGTGGTTCTCAAGCTATAGGTCAGAATCCCCCAGAAGAGAAGTGAGATGATTTCAAATCATATTTTTTAATTAAATATTTTAATTCAATTTAAAGAAAAAAGAATGCTGTGTTTGGTTGTAAGCAGTTACCCTTCATTAGAAGGTGACTAGTCCAAAGATTGAGTCCAAATGCACTGAGCAGGCCACTGTGCACTGTCTGTCCCTCTGCAGTCTGTGGGAACACTTACAATATTTAATTGGCCCCATATGTTGGTTTAAAGCATAAAAGGCATTTGCGGATTTGTGGTCTTTAGCCCATCACACAACTCTGTTGCTTATTGAGGTGCTTTGCCCATGTCTCTTCTCCCTTCATCCCCTTATGCTTATCTCCTTTTCTCTGCCTCCTCCTCTCCTCCCTAAAGTGACACACTTACAGCCTGAATAAGCATTTCACCTGGGTGGCGTTGCCACGCATACAGTATGGTTTACATTACAGCGTATTTATTATAATATAACAAGTATCCCTTACAAATAAAAGACATGGACTTGTGAACACATGTGAACAACATGTGTTCACACAAATGTTTTCATTTCACAAAGGCAAGAATCCTGGTGACTCGCGAGTCTACATTCTCC
The DNA here is from genome assembly GCA_025447815.1 of Percopsis transmontana. Taxonomy (NCBI): domain Eukaryota; kingdom Metazoa; phylum Chordata; class Actinopteri; order Percopsiformes; family Percopsidae; genus Percopsis; species Percopsis transmontana. The sequence goes on from JAOEHI010012427.1 coordinate 9,463, forward strand.
CTATTTTAAAGCTAGGGGATTTGAGTCCCGGCATTCGTTGTTAACAAAACGTGTCACTGGAGCCGGGGATTAAAGGGGAGGATTTACTCTCCGCCTCTCACCTGATCTCCTGTTAGTTTCACCTTGGCTCTCCCCACTGAGCCTCTCTCTGTCTGCCTTCCTGCTCCCCCACCCCTCTCTTGCTCTGTTGTGAGGGATGTTGTAGAGAGAATCATTGTGCTTTAAGGCTGCCCCATATTCCACCTCGTACGCCCGCCGCTGTGGAATGGAACAAGCATGTCTGATGATGTTCAGATGCCCGCCATTAATCCTCTCCGCGCGCGGTGACAGCTTCAGACGACACGCTATAAACATCTAATGTGCATCTCAGGGACTTTGGACGCCATGGTGATTGTGGCCTGGGTGTGCGCGTGCTGCCAGCAGCAGTTGCCTTTATATGCCAGTAATCTTTTATAGCCGGTAATGATGGTTTAGAACGAGGTGCATTAACATCAGCATCTGTTTTCTCAAACACACCCACACGCACGCACGCGCCCGCACTCACTGTTTCAGACTCTTAATAGAGTCATATATTGTGGAGCCTTGTCTCTTTCTGATATAGCAGGTAATGATTGAAATGATTAGTTTAGGTATCTAGGTGTGATGCAGTTGCCCAACATTCACATGGTCGTTTGTGGTAGCTCTTAATTGAGGGAAATATTGAATATATAGGTGAAAGCTTACAATCTGCTGGGTGTCAGGCCATCCGTCCAGTCCAAATGAGGTGTGTGGATGCTTTGGCCGTCAAAGTAAACATCCATCCTTGAGCATCCTTGTGGAAGACACAGAATCCCCTCCCAATGTCTATAATCATACGGCATGGAATCCCTGTGGAGGAGCAGGCAAGCACTAAAGGCAAATTTCTACTTTGAAACTAAATAAGGATTTGTGAAAGAATAGTGTGTTCACTCTCAGTAGAAGTGAAAGCACTCTCAAGATAACAGCACTTAAGTGGCTCAAAACCTCTCAAACGTAGGCTTTTGGGTTTTGAATGCTGCAAAAGCCTAGCAGGACATATAAGGGGTATATGCTGGGTATTAATCATGAAGGGGTAGACTGTAGGATGGGTTTGCCTATTTCATTTAATTTTAAAATTTTAAATTTTAAGATCACTTTATTTTAAACTCAGCATCCCAGTTTGTTATTGCAGTTTATTAATAAATAAATCAAAATAGGTATCCAAGTAAAGGAATTTACTAATTTTAGTTAAGTATTGCAACATTTTCTGTTAATTAAACTAACATTTTCTGTTGTATACTGATATTAGTGTTCTGAAATTAAATACATTTTGAAAGCTTGAGTTTGACCATACAAACAAAATACATTAGCACTGGAAAATGGCAAAGATTGCAGTCTTAGTTCTCAAGAACTGTTTGTAAGTACTTCATTTAATGCATTTATGCTTACAGACATATTCACAAACACACGCACACACACACACACCCACACATTTCAAATCACATTAGTCAGGGACCGCAAGTACACCACTACGAGATCATGAAACATTTACATTCTATTTAATAATGTGTTTTTCAATGTGCTAAAAACTCCTGCTACCGTTAAACATCCTCCCTGACGCCCTGCATGCGCCTGTCACATTTATAAAACCTGAGTTCAACCCTGCGCAGATCATGGAAAGATTACTTGCTACACAGCCTCATTGAATCGTTAGCTGTGTGGCTGCATCCCCTAAAGAAATAGCCTCGACACTGTTGACCTTTATGTGATAAATGAGGTCCCTGTGTAGGCGTTCAGCATTACACTGCACATTCATTATGAGCTAACCACGGGCCATGTGGCTTCACGAGTGCTATATCACTGCCCACTGGGTGGGTATCAAAAACACTATGAGCCGTGAACTTCCCTCCTGTGTTTGGAAGGTGACTTGTTGAGGCCCCCGCAGTTCCAACAGTTGCTGAAACTGAAACTGATACCAAAAACGAAAGTTAAACATGTGCGCAATCGCACAGAAAGCTACATGCCATATCCTTCTGACACGAATGGGCCTGCTCTGCTTTATGCCCTCTGAACGCTTGGTGAGAGACACGTTGTGAATAAATGGTTCAGACTTGTGTGAACGTGGTTCTTCATCACACTGTATAACTGAAAGCTTCACACAGATGTACGTAGATGATGTAAGACATTGGGCCCTATTTTAACGATCTATATCAAACGCGAAAAGCAAGTAGCTTTGTGGGCGGATCTAAAATAAGTTGGTCTGAAGTAGCTAGGTGTGGTTTGGGCGTAACGTGCAATAAACCAATCAGAGTTTCATTTCACATTCTCTTTGAGCAGGCGTGCTTGTTCCATGGCGGATTGCTATTATGATGGCGCACGCCAGGAGCGGTTCACAGCCGAGGAGACAGACGTTCTCGTCAGGGCTGTAAAAGATAGAGAAGTGACATGGGGATGGGAGATACCCACCCAAATTAGCTTCCGTTAAATAGGCGTGGAAGGAAATTGCCACTATTGTTTCTATTATTATTCTACTATTGGTCAAACAGGTTAGTTTGATCCGTCATCAATTAGCCTGAATAATTTGGGTAAATGTGTACGCTAGATTTATGCCTATATTTATCTTCATGGACACCACAATGATTTCCTTCGTGTGGTAATATTTTTCCTTGTAATTATGTATGGTTTGCAAAAATAGGAACTGCTGTGTCCGTGTAGATGAGAGAAGCAAAGTGTATGAGCGTTGTTCACACGCTACATAATGGCCAAGCATGCGCCCTTAAAATAGCATCTGAATAACGCGCCACTGACTTTAGACTATGGTTTTTCCTGGTCAGTGGCGGAATTGTCTTCTGAAACTGCAAAATAGCAACAGGGAACGTTTGCCCCTGAACACGCCTCCTCTTTTCGCTGAACCGCCCCCGGGAGCGCAAATTCATTCCCTAATTTACCGCCGTGCATCTGTGGAGGGAAAAATCCGCTGTGCGTCGGGTGCAAAAGAGGAACGATACATGCGTCGGTGTATAAAGTCAATTGCTGGGGGCAAGATAGGGCCCAATGTGTCAACCAGGGTTAAAAGAGCACACACTGATCCCAACGACAAAAACTGCAGCTAAAACAGACCAATCGGAAGTGTGACGACGGAGGGCGAGGAGAGGGGGTTAAAAGATATGTCAGGGAATCAGAAGATACACCTCGTAATTGGCGGGAGGGCCGAAGAGGCGGGACCCAGGGGAAAACTGAGATTGGTGGGAAGTTGAGCTTGGGGGGGGGTAGACTAATGATTTCCTTTGGGCAGCAGGAGCAGGGAGAAAGGGAGCTGGCGTGATGGAGAACAGGGTCGAAGGAGGACGGGTGGGGAGAGGCTGCAGCCATCCTGAGAGACTCATTTATGGAGGCGTTCTGCTCTAAGACGACGGATGTCACAGCCTCTCAGAGCCGCCCTGGAGCCAGATCAATGTCGTTGTCTAGCTCTGTGTTTATGGGTCTTCTCCGACATTCTTCAGAACTGTCAAACTACAGACTAAAGGGGGAGAGAGCACCCACACATTCGTACAGAACGTTCCAGATTAATTCATTTCCCTCCGTGTTCCCTCTTCCTCCTTCCATTCTTCTCCTAATTCCTAGACCTCATTCCAAACCCCATTACAGTACTCATTACCTGTCGCTGGACCTATATGCCTCCTATCTGACCTCTGTTTACCTTGCTGTCCTTGCTGTCCTAAATATATACCCTATTCCTTACCTAACCTCTTTTGTATCCCCCTGTTTTTTCTTCCTGTTTTTTCTGTCCCTATCATGTAGGGGAAGTGGGAGAGGGAGGAAGTGGCTGGCGATGTCCACCAGCATGAGTATAGTGTCCTGAATTCTCTGACTTCATTTCCTTGGCTGGAGGAAGAGAGTTAAAATCTTTTTTTGTGTCCTGCGCTGGGTAATTTAGATCATTTAGGTTGTCCTTGTCCACTAGGGGGTGTAAGCAAATTAAATTGCTCCAGACGGCCCAAGACACACCCAAGACAAGTAATGATGCCTCCCGTGGTTACCAGAAAATATGGGGTCAAAAAGTGGCAAGGCAGCGTTCCGACTAAGTTATAAATAACTTACAGAAACATTGCGTGCAATAGACTTTGCGTTATAGGCTCTCCAAATTGCATGCAATAGGCTAGGCTGAGATTAGCCTGCTAGTCCACCTTGAAGGTGGATTGTTATCAACATCGTCCTGAAGCATATGGGCTACAATCGAGGAAAGGGATGCGTCAAAAATCATGCGGGTGCAAAACCCTGGTGGGCTACTTGATGAAGTCTGGTAGCATGCTTAGCCTTCCGCATGCTGTTATACAAGAAAGCGAGACTAGGAACATCAAGGCAGCGCGGTGCTGAACTCGCCATCATCGAGTTCATGTCTTTAATGAAGGGTTACTTGTTTTTTTTTGCTATTCAACAATAAAGAACAGCATTTGGAACGAAATAGTCACAACACTGGTCACTTTGCTGTAGCCTACGGTGGCTCTGCAAAACCTTGTTGTCTGTGTCTGTGTCTGTTGAAACATGCTAAAAACATTATCTGCTATGCGATGATATGGATGCCATCGCTATACAGGCTACGCACACACACGGACACACACATACACACTCTGTTCCAGGCTAAAGAAGCAATAGACAGAAGCAGCAATGGAAACTAGAATCTTCTTGTAAGACAATTTTATTGAGAATTTGTATCAAATATCTAAGATTGATTGATACAAAACATATGCAAATGGTTATCAAGCCTGTTGCTTTTTTTCTGTGACTTAAAAGACGCGGCCCATAATTTCTAGTGACAGGCGTGGCAATGTGTACTTTTACAGCACAGATCCAACTCAAATGAGTTCAGCCAGGGAAGTTTAGTGGCCACACGCCCCCCACACACATCAACAGTCCCTATAATGAGGGATGTCTATGTAAACTGCAGGCATTCAGCCTGTCAGATCTGATCAGTGTTGCTCTTTATACTGGCGGAGTATACATTTATGCACAGGGAGTACAGAATAGATTGCAGAATATATTGCAATTCTCTTCTGCTGAAATCTTTTATGTCATATTGTCAGCCCTAGCTCATCCATTGGAAAATGGAAAAGAATGCCTTCGATCTGGATGCTGGGGTAAATGTTATGTTGTTGTTTCTCTTGTTTTTTGGTTTGCATGAAGCATTGGGTATATGTCAATGGAGTATAACCATCATTTATGTAAGAGGAAACTGTGGAGTAGTGTTATTATATTTGTCTACAAGAGTTGCAAACACTCGAGTTGAGGATTGACATCTGAGCTCAAATATAAGGATGAGACTCGTCAATCAACATCAGACAATGATGGTTTCCCAGAATTCCTAGCAGGACATACCCTATATGCATTATAGCACAGACTCACTGAGTATAGTGTATATAGAGTATATTGTGTGTGGGCTGTGAGCTATAAACTACTTTTATTACTAATAACATTTTACATGCACATTTAGTAAAAGATCATTAAAATATATAAAAATAATTGATTGATTAATCTCAAGAGCATCGCTTTTAAAAACCACTGTCCTAAAGTCTGCTAGAAGGACAAAGTGCAACTGAAGCTTTCGAAAAGTAGACGTTTTATGACACCACAAGCATTTTAATAAGTTTAATATAACTGGCACATTAATCATAGTGACATAACCCACACACGCCTATTGTAATAAAGTGCTTCACTTAATTGAAATTAGTGAGAATGTTGTTGCTTTTTATCCTTGAAAGACAGGTTACTACTCATTAGCCCTCTCTCATTCCACCGCAGTAGATTTGGTTGTATGATAATAACGTTTTTTCAATAATCCGGACAGGGTTCTAATAAATAATGATGCCTCCTGTGGTGATTAATGATATTTATAACCAACAGCAATGACAGCAACAGATGCTGTAATTAAAGAAGACACGATAGGACACACACACACACACACACAAACACACACACACACACACACACCAACAAATGCTTTCCCCCCCAAGATATGATAAGAGTACTGTGAGCTTTGGCCAGAAAGGGAATTGTTTCTTTGATCATATTTCTGTAATAGTTTCTGTAATGAGATTAGTCACAGACAGAATTTAACATACACAACACGTAGATATCAGATACAAGAGTGGCCCTGTGTTTAATGTTCCTCTAATCTCTGTTGGCAGGAGGCAGGTCAGCATGTGTGCTTATAATTAACAATATATGGTTCTGATGAAAAGGTAAATTGTTTGTGCAAATCATAGAAGATTGAAATATTTTCCTTTTTTTGTGTAATATGGTTAAATACTGTATGTTGCCAATTTAGTTTGATATACGTGTACAGTTGCAAGTGAGAATCACCCAGGTAGGTGACTTTCACTGGAATGGCTCCTGAGTCTCTTTGCACTTAACGGCACCCAAATCCCCCCAGCATCCCTCTTTTGGACTCTTCTCTCTCTCTCTCTCTCTCTCTCTCTCTCTCAGTGTCTGAGCTGCAGTGAGTTTCTGGACGCGCTCAGCCAAGACTTTACTTTCCATGTCACTCACACCAAACTCACACCGTCACAGAGAGCCCAAATACTGTCTTTCCAACCAACAGGCTTAAAAAACACCTGTCAAGCCGACCGAATATGTGCACACTCAGCACATACACAGACACCCACGCAACCCTTCCCCCTTTCAAACACCCACACGCACACACCCACACACACAAACACACGAATCCAAAACACAAAGGACAAAGGATTTGAGTTGGTTAAATGTCACTGAACAGGCACACCTCCAAACTCTAATCTAATGGTAGATGGGGGTTGGGACTATAGAGAGCTACAGTATCTCTTCCAATTAGCCTTTATTTGACCAAGACATGTGTATTTTGTGTGTGTGGGCGTGCACGATTGTGTGCGGGACTTTCTACTCCTCACTTGGAGATCATTAGAGAGCCTCTCAGCTGTAACTGATCCCTGTAGAGGGAAAGAGAGGCAGGTAGAAAAAAAAATAGAAAAGAAAATATTTCTGTCTCTAATCCACCACACAGCTGCGATGTAATTCCACCATTGAGTGAATATGTGTGTGTGTGTTTAGGCCTGTCACAGGGCTGTGAGAAGAATCTGGGACCGGCGTGAACCCTGGGAGGCATCAATACAGGCGCTGATTAGCAGTGAAGTGAGGGATGGCCCATCTATTGTATTCACATGGTAGGGGGGCATATACTGTCTGGTGAGATGGTTTATAGGGGACCATCTCTACAGTAACACAAGATTTAACCAAACTGTTCACAGATAGGGAGAGTGCCACAGTGCTTTTCACACTTAGCTTCATTTAGTCTATTCTATAGAATGGAAACTAACAAATGAAAATATTATCCACCATAGCACTAACACCAAAACAGAGTTCCCAAATTGTCTCGCATTAGAGGAGAGAAACAGCTGAAGAGCCCAAAGGGCCCCTGACTGGCTTCACGCGTCACCTGAATACTGAAAGGAACATTTATCTTTGTGCTTTCTCGTTTTGCAGTGCATGGATGTTGGTTGAAACAAACCGTGCTTTTATGGGGCGTGTGTGGGTGGCAAATACTGTAACTATGGGAGCTTAAAATGAGTGGATTCTTGAGTCCTGCTCACCCCGCTAAGAACTCTACAAATCTCTGCTGAGAGGTACAGGGCAAGAAAACAGCTCTGGTTCTCTGGAGAGATATTTGCAACTCTATATATCCCTGTTTGCTTACCTGTCTCTCTCTCTGTTACACGTTTCTCTACAAACTCACAGTCAATCGCCCCCAAGGTTCAGTTAAAGCTTATTAAGGTTTATTTTTCTGCTTTTGCGTGACACCTAGTGACTTCGGTCTGAACCAGTCCAACAGCAGAACCCAATTTATCGGTATAATGAGGAAACAGAGTCTGGTTTTCACATCTTCCGTCTCCTGGGCTCCTGGTGACACAGACTACATTCTGGGCTAAACTCATCGCCAGGGAGACGTTAGCAAACACGCTCCCCCCATATGGAGATGGTGCTTGGCATGACAGGAACATGTGCGTCTTGATGTTGGCACATCAAAGTGGTGTCTGCTCGTGTTTAGCTGATAGCACTACACCAGTGTCACGTAGTTTCACCTTGAGAGCTTGTTGGCTGTCCAAGTATGCATTTTTCTGCATGGCGCTATTAGAGCAGGCCTTAATTAGTGTCAGTTTGAGTTACAACCGTCCCTTCACTTGCTGTGTGGCAGACAAACAATACAAGACTAAACTGCAGTAGAATCACAGAAGGTTTAATTAATTGTACATTAAAGGTACCTTGCTGCTGTCACCCTTGATAAAATAACAACCCAACTACCAACCAAAATCTCTTCTTATAGTAGTCAGAGGAAAAATAAACTTCTTCTGCTTAAAAAGAGAACTCGAGGGAAATTTCATAAGAAAATGTCATGCACTGCTTCGGGGCTCATCGGTCCCCCTTGCCTGTCGAACACGACTTCTCACAGAGAAGACACAGAAACGCTATTAGCAAGCCTTCATTCACAGTGAACCATGACCCCGCCTTCCCTGGTGAGCCTGCTGATTATGGAATTGCCAGCCCGAGGCAGAGGTGTATAGTTTGGGAAGACTGAGCATTAAGGAGCTGATCATGGAGTCGGACAGTGCGGTGGTTTTCAAACTTTTATAACTCTGACAACCCACCAACCCAGGCACCTTGTTAATATTCCATGCAACTTTAAATCAAGATTTACCTTTTACCAGCATTTGAAAAAAGACTTTCATTAAAAAAGCATTATTAAACCAATTCCTCCCTCGAGCCTCCGATTAGGCCTATCTGATAGCATCATCGAAGTTGGTTTGCTTCCTATGACAAGAATTTGGCTTTCAATCTGCCGGGCTGTGATTAAAACGAAAGTGAATTCTAGTGGTAACCTTGGGAAAGTAATTGGGTTATTTTTCAGTATGCCAAAGAAGGTGAATTGTTATACAGTAATCTATCTCAACTCTGCAACTTTCCTCAATTATTTCTGCTCACTTTGCAGATTAATCAAAATACACACACACACCCACACACTCACACAAAGGAAGACTTCCTCTGCCAGTAGCAGTATTAGTTACAGATTAAAAAAAAACAGGAAAGAAAAGGGTTTCGAAGATTGTCCTCAGGACTGAAACAATTTATATCATCATAAAATGGGAAAAAATGTTAAATAAATCCATTACTCTCAAAGTTTGCCTCAGCCGGGCACTTTAATTTAGCTTGGTTCATTGCTTAGCCGTACCTAAGCCTGGCCTGAATATTGCTTAGCATGTAACCCCATGCTTGGTTATTGCTCTGGAATCCATTTTGTTTCTGTATCTCTCTTGGCACTGGCTGTGCCCTGCGGTTGGCTGCAGTATGCTGGGCGAGGTTGAGCTGCCACTGTATGTGCCTCTGGCTGCCGTTAGGGCTCACTGTTCCATTGAGAAGACATGGAGAATGGACACAGAATAATGTATGAAGGGCTTCTCAGCCCCAGGTTAGCCTGCAAGAGCACTAAGGTGTAAGAGAGCTATTGTGTTGTGTGAAATGTATTTAGTCTAGATGGAGAGTGTGTGACCCGTTGTGGACTGTAGGAAACTGTGGATTTGAAGAGAAAACATCTCAAATTCAGAAACCAAAAATAATTATTAATATATCAATTACTCAACCCTCATAGAAGAATAAAGGATATACTCCCATCCGTTCACAGAATAGGCAAAGAGAGCCTCTAGTGATCAGAAGCGCACCTGAGTCTAATTAGCCTCTCTCTCTCTCTCTCTCTCTCTCTCTCTATATATATATATATATATATATAAATATATATATATATACAGCCATGGAAAAAATGTATTACCACTGCATATTCTTGTAAATATAATAATTTAAATATCAATAATTTAATAAAGTATATAATAAATTATTTAAAAATATAGAAATTTAAATAGAAATGTATTAAATATAAATGTAATTGTATATAGATATTATATTTTAAAAAATGGGCAGTGATGTGGGTTTATTGCAGGTGGCTTTGTGAAAGAAAAAACATATAATACAGTAGATGCACATATGCATTCATACTTGTTTACTACATACTTGATATTTACTAGTAATTTTAGTCTAGCATGTAGGTTGTTTGTGTTGTCACATTTACCCTGTGGCTCATACCGTCATTTGTCTCAGTGTGTGATCAAAAACATTCCCCAGTGTATTCCCTAATCAACTCCATTATTAAAATGTTTTAGCCAATTATAGATGTAATTTACTGTAATGAAATGGATGTTTCATGTACCTAAAAAAACACATTCAGGGTGCATCTGTAAGTGCACTTTTATTGCCACTGAATAGGATTAGAGTAAGATAGCAATCAGATCTGTGTATGTGCAAACAATGGGAGTCCAATATATAAGGAATAATAGTACAGTCTTAGAGCCTCGATCGCAGAAGTTGGGTTGGATGATGCAATAAAATTAAATTACTACAAAAGAGTTTTCCTTGGCGGAAATTACGTGCCAAAGTTTTCGAAAATCTCCAAAAGTCACTAAAGGATTCAAATTTGTAAAAAGTGTAGGAAAATTCATATCATATCAAACATCATATACAATCGATTTTACTCCAATGCTGACCCCACTCTTTGCATTTTACTTTGATACACAAATACTGTATTGTGTTAAAAAGATTTTCTTCATTTTGTAGTTTTTTAAAAACTTTTTAAAGCATAAGCATTCCCCAATGGCTTCAATACATTCATATGGTTTCCTTAATATAGATTCCGACCCAGGCATCAAGTCCCACCCTGTGATGTTTAGTCTGTTTGCAGTTAGCAAAACAACAGCTTCTTCCAATGCACCCAGAGTCTCTATTTACTATAAATACCACATTTATAACCCTGTGTTCTATAATTCATGACATGCAAAAGCACACCAACAAACTGAAATAAACGCTGCTTGATATCAGTGACGACAAATATAATATTTTATTGTGTTTATGAAATAACAGGAACTGTGATGTGTTAAGACATTATTGCTGAGTGGCTGTGGCAGAACGTGAAAGATTTGTTGTATCGTCACTAAAGTTGTTCTCTACCTCTGTTGGAAACACTTTTTCTAGCTTTTAGTGGGGCTTTTAAAACCAGGGGTGAACACATGTGCTTTTAGAATCGACTCCTAAATTGGCCAATTAGTAGCACCCTTTAGCCATTGAAAGGTTTGTGAATAGGAGCAACGTTCATAATTATTTTATTTACTGTTATTTATACAAGTCATGTATTATGCAAAGGATGAAAGTGTGGCACTGGGAAGGATCTATGTGTGTTCGCGAGCGTGTGCATGTGTGGGTTCAAGTGAGGCTGTGTGTTTTTAAGGTAGCGCACAAGAACCCATAGAGGCTGTCTCTACAGTGGAGGGGGTGTTCCCATGGATAGGCTGGAAACCAGAGAGAAAGAAGGGAATGAGGGTTAGGCTACCGTCTCAGTCACAAACACAAACAAAGAAATGCACTAAGGGCTGTGGATGTGTCAGGGGAGGCCACAGTGCGCACACACATTTAATAATGTAGCAGCTCTCCTCTCTTTCGTTCTTTTGTGTTACAGAGATTAGGAATCGTGCTAGGCTTACCAGAGAAAGAAAGAGGGAGAGAGAGAAAGTCACAAACTACATTCTGTGATTTCTCTCTCTCTCTCACACACACACACACGTGTCACAAAAGTTACACTTGTTTGACTTTGTGACGTTGCTTACTTAAATTAGTGCTGGCAGGAATTCAACCAGCAGGACAAATTATGGTTGATTGAATTGTTTGTCTGCGATAGTAGCTGTCCAGAGTAGGTGGCAGAGCTGGTCTTAATGCTATTAGACAGAGAGACAGAGAGAGAGATTCGTGGCAGCGTGCGGTTGCCCTCTAAAACACCCCAGAAGGTTTAAGTTCACTTGATTTATTTTCAGACAGTCCCAACATTGAAGTTGGTAAAGCCCTATTAGATCTATGTCTGTTCTATCTCTCTGTCTGCCTCTCTCACTATCTGTTATCCTTAGTGCCTCTCTCTTTATGGATTAGTACAGTATACAGAATGTGAGAGACCATAGATCATTTGGAGGGCTGTCTGTTTGTTGCATCTATGTACGTTTGTCAGCTATAGTAGGTGAATCCTACATGACGTCTGCATTAATACCCATGTTTCCCAGTGGTAGGAAAGCGTATTATGGCATACATATGCATTAGGGGAGCTACCGGTCCATTATTCCATTCTGTCGTCTTGGCAGACCCGCAGCTATAGCCTTGCCTAGCTAGAGTCATTTCTCTGTGATGTGTATCCAGGCACATTTGGCTTTACATTATTACGCTGCAGAACAACACCATTTAGAGTTATGTTTCATCTTTATTGCTGCTGTCCTATGAAAACATTGCAAATCGGTGTTGTTGTTTAAATGGTGCTTTATGGTTTGGGCAGCTGTTATGGGCCCAAATAAGATCAAAATAAATTGTATTGAAAATGTGCCTGATTACCAACTTTAACATCGGGAAAGATGCTCGCCTTATAGAGTGATCATTAACTATTGTCACAAGGCAGAACGGTATACGATTGGACTATTGGACTGGATTGGAAAAACGGCAAGTAAAATATGAATTTCTGAATGCTTCAAATAGTCCACCAATGTTAAGCTTTTATAAATATACTGTAGGGGCTTTGGACGGACAGTACTGTGTAGTGACCCAAATCCTTGGGTCTTCTAGGAAGACTAAATAAATCACATTATATACAGATGAAAACAGTTACTTCACTCTGCATGTCAGCTCCTGTCTCTTGTGATGGCAAGGCCTGGTTTTGGCACAGGGCAGCTTGGGAAAAAAAGAACAACAAAACAAAACTCTATTGACTAATATGTTAAGATAATGTGCAAGGCCTTTGGCCATGAAAGGCATATTCTGTCTGCTGGTAGTATTGAATTATTAGTTTCAATTCACAACATTATTCATATGCAAAAGTTTGACATAGCGGATCGCTTAGTAAACAGATTCATCACAGCAAACCTCTTGTGCAAATAATATATTTCTGTACTACCTAAAAACTGACATTGTTGTTGACAGGCTTTTTGAGTGAATATGCATTATGATTTTGTACGTACGCTTTTGCAAACTACTGATTCATTTATATAATTGATTATTAGACAAGGGTAAATATTACCAGGAAATTACTTGGGAAATAACCTATTATTATCAAACCTCTTAGTTCTTATTTCACAACATTAAAACTCCATTAAGAATTTATTTTTTGCAAGCAGGGGAAGGTAATTCCCATCAGATTTGAAAAGAAACTGTCACCCACGGTCAATGTATGCACGGTAATTCTTCATGATATTTAAAGTAACATCTCCAATGAGCTCCACCACTTCTGTGTGTTGGGAAATGTTCATAAAATAACAGCAAAATGACTGCATTTGGCGCAGGGTTGATAAAATAAGAGACCAGCCCTCAATGATCCCTTCTGATAGCAGTTTGAAAGGAAGAGCTTTTACCTAAATATCATGTATTGACTTGAGCGCTTTCTTCAACCTACAAACTTTGTGGAAGGGGACTTCATAAAGATATGCTTCTTCTTCCTCTTCCTCAACTGGGTCTTTATTGATCTTTCTGATCTTGCTTGAAATTAAAATCCTACCTGGGGCTCTGCTAGTGATCGATCATTTTAAACGAGACTGCAGGACTGCTGTTGGTAGACAGAGGATGATGTAGAGTTTATGTTATTTGGTAAGCTCACCATTAATTGTGCTCTCCACACGACATAGCATAACACACAGACTGACCCACACATGCACACACATTGTAGAGTTTGATTAATGGGTATATATTGATCCATGATGTGATAATTTCTCATGGTAGGTGGTCGATTATCCTGCCCAGCCAAATCTTATTCTCTTCTTGAGATATTTGGGTATTAAACTGGCCAAATTGTCACGGGCAAAGACAGAGAGCCCACACCAAAGAGCTCTGCTGCCGTCGTTTCTCATGCTACATTTCTTTATCTTATTTGTTTAGCCATATACAGCAGGAAAAGAACAGAACACAAATAACACTAAATTAGCTTTTTCATCATGAAGCTAAGGAAGCATAAGCTTCTTTAGCTTATAGCTTCAAAAAGAAGCTAAATGCAAACAGATTTGCCTGTTGGCCTGACTCCTCTCAACCTGCTTTGTTATGCCTGCCATCTTATAGCTCACTAAAACGGACACTATTTTGTAAAAATAAAGGTAAAAAGAAACAAGAAGTTGGGGGTTAGGGTACAGCAAAAAGAGGCCAGATGTGCCACTGTGTGTGTATAGTGAAGAGGGCCACAAGGCTCAAGGATTTCAAGTGCAAGACACGTTGAAGTGGTAGAGAGAGGAGGAAGAAGCAGGAAGTTTAATTTGGCACAGTGCTTCATAGAGACACTTAATCCTTCTTCAATCCCTTTGGAGGGCGAGTGGTCACTGGATGAGGTTGTCTCATGTGAGTTAAGGCAGGTGAGAGAACACAACCGGTCACTGTGATGAGTGTCAGCTTGCAGTCTGACAGACCATCTGCTTGTACTGTACTGTACCTAAACTAATGTAGCTGGATAATATTATATGCCATGTGTGGGTCTCTGTTGGTGAAATGACTAGTCACTATGGACTTTGCCCGTGTCAGAGAGTCCCCAAAGACACACATTGTGTGTGGAAGGGAATTTAAGACCAGGGTCAGCCAGGTTTGCTCAGCTGTAGTCATGGTGCACCAGTCACTTTTAATGACAATTATCGGTCAATTAAACATTGACAGCACAACTAATAAGCGCACTTAATTTCTTTTAAGACATCCTAATGGTGATAAATACGATATTGTGTTTTCTGTTAATGGCTTTATTACACTAGCACAGAGTACAGTGGCAAAGCAAATCAATGTTACAACATGATGAGATGGGTTGCAAATGAAGATGGGGTGAAAGAAGAGAGAGAGAGAGAGAGAGAGAGAGAGAGAGAGAGAGAGAGAGAGAGAGAGAGAGAGATATGGAGGAATAGTATGGTGACAGTAATTGTAAAACCCACAGTAAGGTTCAGGGATCGGTCAAATAGCTTATCACTGAAATCTCAGTGAAACTCAGCACTGGGACTCTGCAGCTGAGCTAAACAGGGACAGGCTTTAGGATCTGTCACAAGGTATAACTGGATGTGGGATGCTATGCGGGTCTAGGAAAGAAGAAGAATATATTGAGAAATCGAAGGAAGAGAGTGAGTGAGACTGTTCCTGCCCAAGGGGGGAATACAGTACATGGCTAGAGGGGAGATTGTACCTATGGCTGCTTGTTATAATGGAGAGTCCCTGTGCACACACACAGACACGCACACACACACAGATGGAGCTGTCTAACACTGAAGTGTAAAAAACACACACACTGAAGTGAGCAGAAATATTGCTGACATGATGGCTCCAGTTTTGGGGCAGTATGTATGTATGTATGTATGTATGTATGTATGTATGTATGTATGTATGTATGTATGTATGTATACATACTGAGGGCCTTACTTCGCCCCTTACACAGACACACACGCACACATGTAGACCTACACACTCAAAGCCTCTCAAAAATTGTTGCTCTCCAAAACATTTCGGGAACACTTTGAAACACCATTAGTCAATAAACAGGCAGTGACTGTCACATGCTCCAGGCGTAGTCCATCGAAGCATCTGTGTTCCTATGGGAATGTGATTGTACAATGTCACTTTCAGGTCTGTAGTCAATACAACAGTAAAACATTGTCTTCTGATTTCCACCCGAGGCTTAGAGAGGGAACTGAGTTAATGGGGGCACCGGCATGGATCTAGCCGTTTGAGATGTTGATTTGAAAACATGAGCTTGGTACTCCTGGTTATTTTGCCAGGTTTTCTATGGAAAACAATGTCAGAATGTCAGAAAAACAAGCTTCACAACTGGGACAAATAAGTCCTAACTCAAACGGGCCAATCAGCAGTCAGTGTCTCATTGAAATGAATGAATGTCTCCAAAACAAGTTGTTTTCTTCAAAGTTGCAGCTTTCCACACTACCTACGGTGAAAACATACCACAGATGTAGTTCTTGGACATCATACACACAGACATATAAAATTGCCAAAAGACTAAGATACCCTTCTTTAAAAGAGCATGGGCATTTTACATTTGCATTCAAACCTTTTTTTAATTTATAGCCTGGAACATGCATTCGGCCCAGTGTAAGACCACACAACCACACAACGTTTTTTACGAGACTTTGGAAATGCAGTCTTGAGATCTTAGACCAACACTGACCAGGGTTGAAATAGCTATGAGCCCCTGTCATCTGTATCCCCTCATCTACTGGCCCACTGCCACTGAGGAAGAGGGTAGCTGGTTTTGTATGTGTTTTTCATGCTCAATTAGCGCTGCCGCAAGTCCACACCGATGCTCTTGGGACCTACCTTCACACACTTTGATCATATGATGAGAGGTGCAGTGGCATCTCTCCCATATGGTTGTCAGCCTGGCCATGCTCCATCTCCAGTCAGACATATGTGTCTGCCAAGCACGGTCAGCTGCCGACTTATTTTGATTCCCTTTGAAGTTACATAACACAGTCAGTGTTTTTTTTCTCTTGCTAATTCTAACTCTTGTCCAACTCGAATCACTCCAAAAACCGTTGGAGTCACATTTAGTGGAAGAAGTGTGAAGGGATTAAAGCAAAGTAACGTTGGAAGGTACCGTACATGGCGAGCAGAGCAATCGGCCTCCTGTGTTTGTATTTGTAAAGCTACTGAGTCACACTGAGTGATTCACAAATGACTACCGCTGATTGTTTAAGTGCCAGAGGGGGAGCAGCCGGGGGGAGCATCACGTGGCCTCAATGCAGAGAGCTTTCTCCACACACATTTGAATTAATTAATTAATTCTTTTTTCCAAACCACCATATAATGTTCATGTGGGGTTTTAAGATATTACAATTAAGCTGTTTGTTTTTATTAATTGAGTTTACAGACAGGGCTTCCAATACACACATTAAAACTTGACAATCCAGCATTGTTAATAAAGGTTAAGACTTCATTTCAAATTCAGCAAATTTCTGTACCAAACAATACAGTATATTAGCTTCAGGGGCTGGGCATACAAATTACACACCTGGCCTTAAAAGTTTACATATAACCAATAACAAGTACAACTTTTAAATATGTAATATAACAATTTGTATGATTATACATAGTTTATGTTGACTTAATGTCTGTATCACGCTGCGGATAAGCTCCATAACGCCATAAAAAATGGAAGCTCCTTTTTTAGGATGCACAGATGATTTATTATTGGTTTATTGATCACAATTAAAAGACAAATTAAGTCTTTAGTGTCTCAGACAGATGGGGACTGGAGTCCAATGAATCAGTCTCAGCCACAATGTCAAACTTCCCTCAGGACAACAGGGTAATTTGTGTTCCCTTTATTCATTGCTATAGTGACAATAATACACAGACACATCTGCACATGCAAATGCACACAGACATGCCCCCACAAATACACACGTACAAAGTTGGGGATACATAAATGGTGCATTACCAGTTTCTGTAGGTGAATGCACAATCTTTACAGCTGAATTTATAAACAAATTAGTTTACAGGAAGCTAACAAATTGAACTTAAATCTCTGCTTGTGCAATAACACTTTAAGAACAAATGGACACAGCAATGTTCTGTCTTTATGCAGAGAAATGTCAGACGATAAACAAAGTATTCTCTATCTATCCGCAGGGTTGCTATGACAACACACCTACAGCTTTTATTTATAAAGGTAATGTTTCAAATGAAACAGGGTTTTCACCAGTGAAACTAGCCTGTATAAGTGCTTTATTGCATTTGTAAAGTTTAGGGCAGTGGTTCTAAAACCTTTTAAACCCATGAAAAATAAATAGTTCATAACTTGCTTATAGGAGTTGGGTTGGGGAGAGGGGATAGCGAGCTATGAACCATAACCACATAACATAACATAACATAACATAACAAATAAACATATAATATAAATAACATAAACATCACCACATTTTATGAATGATAATCAAACTGAAATAAATGCATCTAAGCATTAATCTTAAAATGTTCCCAAGACCCCCCCTGAAGGATCTCGCAATTCCTCAGTGGGGTCCCGCCCCCCATTTTGAGAACCTTTCAGAACTGAACGAGCCTTTTTAAATGCGTCCTCTATCTGTTGGAGTAGCAGGAGGTTAAACTCTATGTTTAATATATGAGGAGAGAGCCAGAGAGCTAGAGAGACAGCACCAGGCGAGTCAGAATTCATGGTTCTAGAAATGAGGGCTGCGAGATGATTTCAAGAATTTAAAATCAACCTTTCACTACTATCTTTAAAAACATGCATGTAATATTAAAAGGATTTTTGTAGTTTGTATACATTTTGTTTACGTTATGCCAGTTGTGCCAGTGTTTGTACATTAATGCAGCAACAACAAGTGCTTCACAGTTTGAAAGCCCCCCGTTGCACTGAAGGGGTTGCAAGGTCAAAAAGTTGGAGAAGTGCTGCAATAGAAGCCTTGATCAGCCAGAACTTCTTGTGGAGATAAGTTATTGGGTTAGCCCGGAGCAGCGTTCCAGGTCACATACAAACAGCGATTTGTTGCTCAAAGATTAAATGCTTTTCAACTGCTTATCAGAGAAATTGCATTAAGACGCTTTATTTCCCCGGGGCTCGACAGCTGTGGGTTAGGATTAGTTTACCAGTTTTATTTTTACACTGCTGTTGTGGAATACAGTATCTACTATTTACAGAAGGCACGGAAAAGACGATATAAATGTTTTGGGAGAATGTAAACAGCAGAGAGCTGATGAATAGGGCAGAAAAGCAGAGAGGGGCATCGAGGATGGTGATGGAGGG
The DNA here is from genome assembly GCA_025447815.1 of Percopsis transmontana. Taxonomy (NCBI): domain Eukaryota; kingdom Metazoa; phylum Chordata; class Actinopteri; order Percopsiformes; family Percopsidae; genus Percopsis; species Percopsis transmontana. The sequence continues at coordinate 28,349 of JAOEHI010012427.1, forward strand.
GGGTTAAAGCTTGGAGCTTGGCACTTCTGCCTGCAGATCAACAGGTTTTCTAGAAGGTATAAATCTTGCTTAACGGGCAGAAAGAGAGCCTTAGGTGCTCATAAAACACACACACACGCCTGCCCGCCTCAGGAGATAAAGACTGCATCGGCTTGTATTTCTGTGTGTGTGTATGTGTGTGTTGAACAGGGTGTCACACAACAGCAGAAGTGTGTGGATAAAGTAGTTGGTGCTATTTAATACTAAGGTGGCGGGGTGTATTTTATGGGATGGCAGATTAATGAATCTTAATGGAGGATGTATGATTACATTTAGTGAGCTCCCGTGTCCTTCCCGGCCCCTCCCTTGCTCCGCCCTGTCTCCTTTTATGGTCCTTCCCCTCGTTGTCTATTCACCGCCCTCACCTGTTTCCCGTTCTCCCCAATTAGCCCCAGTGTATTTAATCTTTGTTCTCCCCTCTCTCTGTGCTGGTTTGTTGTCTATGTCTGGGTTTTTGGCTTTGTTGCGTCCCGGTCCCGGTTGTAAGTTTTGCCTTTGTGGACTCTTGTGTTTTTTGGACTTCCCCGAGCCGTTGGCAAATGCCAAGTCTAGTTTTGGCATTTGCCTGTTTTCCTTTGTTACTCTGTTCTGGGTGAGTTTGGTTTTTAATAAACTCCCAAAACACCACTGCCTGCCTGCTTGTCTGTGTCTGCACCTGGGTCGCTATATCTCTAACCCTGACAACTTGTTTTCCACACGGGAGTTAAACATGGGCTGACCATTAAGATTGACTATTCAAATTGACATTGGCACACTTAGTTTAATGTCTGCACCTGACAAAGTGCCTGATTCAATTCCTTTCTGCTAGAGGGATGAATGTTGAGCGATAGATCACTTTATAACTGTCTGCCAGTCATTGTATTACAGAGTAATGGAAGCAAAAGAGCCTGCCCGGTGTACTGGCTACAACTCTCTTACCTCACACGGTGCAAAAAAAAAAAAAAAACATGACCTATTTTTCTGGTATTTTCTGAAAGTTATAAATATTTCATCAACCACATTGAAAGGTGCTTATAAGGTGTGCTCTCTCTGTTTGTGTGAATATCTAGTGAGTCATGGTCTTTAAGGATTCAACAGATTCAACTGTAAATAACGTGCATTGTCACACACTGCACATCTGCAGTGACAATACAATAATATTGTCTTGACAGGACTGTTGCTAGCACATACATGGCACACGTCCAACCTGTCATACAGATGTATGTACGATACTCCGTTTCACCTTCCCAGTACCCATTACAGGTAAATAAGCTGAGATGTGACCTCGCAGCTTTGTGCTGATAGGCTTCATTTAGATAAGTAGTCACCATCTCCTCGGAGCCAATCCACATAACCCCTGGCGTCTGAAGCGCGCCGTACGTGTAAAGACTACGTATGAGGGACATTTGTGGGCCATTAACACCCATTTCCATTCCCGATCTAGTAATGTGACATTTAAGCCCCTCTGTTTTAAAAAGGACGTCCTGCGGCGCTGCTGGCGGCGAAGAACGGGATACAGTTCAGGGTCTTGTCAGGCACGCAGTGCATTTACCCAGAGTCTTGTCCTTTGCATTAACTCCTAAGATTCCAAAGGCTCCACCAAATCTATTAATTGTTCTAGTAAACAGGAGGAGTGAATGGCTATAGCCTCATTACTGCAGACTTTCTACATTGGTTTTGTGAGACTGTCAGTCAAAACTTATAATTAGTATCCCAATTGAAGTTTGAGGCGGTGCTGCTTTTGGCCAGACACTTGTTTAAAGGAAAAGAACTGCAGGAGTGTAGAAGCGGGCCCACAAAGAGAAAGCAGGTGTACTGTACGTGTGCGGAGGGAGAGGGAGGGTTTCCCCTGTTTTGTAGTCTGGACGCAGACCAGGTGAATGTACTGGGGGTTTCAGACTCATTTGTCATGTGGACAGCTATGCTGTGCAGGGGGTTGGGGGTTTTTACTATTGGGGATACCTTTGGAGATAGAGAGGTTTTTACATTCCCCCGATTTTTCTGCACTGGTATATTCCACTCTTTTTCTTGGCTGTCGTTTTTTCTGTATCTATCATTTGTTTAAATAATTAATGTTTTAAAATATGGGTTTCATTTAGGGCAGAATGCTGTGCTAACAGCTGAGCCCTTTCCCCTCCCTTGGTTATGTGTGTTTGTTTGTGTGTTGCAGTGTATGTGGTGATGTTTGTGTGACAATTACAGTGGATGAGCTAGCGTGAAAGACATATCTGTGATGTCACTGAAGCACTTCCCACTGCGCCGTGTGAGTGGGTGCGTGTATTTCTGAGTGTGGTCCTTCAGCTCTGTCAGTTTAGTATTAACATTCCTAGGATTAATGACGCTCCAGTGCCCACTTCAGACTCTCTAATGTAAAGAATAAATGCATGGTACTGGAACGCATTGGTGTAAATTATACACATTACAACACTTGCAGAGATAGACGCAGCTAATATCTCTGTATTTGCTCATAAAATGTTATTTCGCAATGGTGTTATCATGGGTGTGCCTTTTGTGGTTGTGTGTGTGTGCGTGTTTGTGTGTTGTAATGTTCCGCCTGTTTTAGTCTAACTCGGGCTCTCTCAGTGTGTTCATGCTGGGAGGTGTGTGTGTATGTGTGTGTGTGCCACACTTACCTCACAGCAGAAACAAATACAGGGGGAGCCATTCAATGAGCCAGCGAAAGATTCTCTTTGGGTTTTTGCAGCCATGGCGGAAAGACTTGATCTTTGCTATGACAGTCTTTGTGTGTGTGTGTCTTGGTTTCGGTGTGTGCTTGTGACAAAAAAGGACAAAGAGGTGGGAACGACAGGTTGAGGGAGAGGGTGGGAGGGGGAGGAGTAGGTATAGCTGAAGTCATTCACGAGCTTCATGAGCTGCCGAGACAGGTATCAAGAGAATGGAAAATCTGTACACTGTCTGCTCCTCTGGCTCCTCCCCTCCTCCACCTTCTCTTCTCTGTTTTTCATCACCATCAGCTTCTATTTATAGCCTCCTCATATAGGCTCCTGGTTATTTCTTGATTGGCTTTTCGCTGGTAATGTCAGTCGCTTACCACAGGAAGCCATATAAACCTTTATTGTCTATCCTTGAACACTGACACATTCTTCTACAGACATTTGTCGGCCATTTAAAGGGGCAGTGCACAATCTCTGGCCACTGAGAGCAATGCCAAGGAGGGTCCCCGCAACACTGATTTCTAAAACTGACTTTTATTCATGTTTGCAACATTTCATGAGCATGACAGGACCACAAACTATCGGGTTTGTTGTTGTAACAGCAGTGCTGATAGATAGGATTCTCCAGCTCCTCACTGTCTTTAAAGTAGTTCCTCACCTCTGTATTGTTTCAGGTCAATGAATGTGACTAATATTAAAATGTGTACAGAAGATAAAATTCTTGTTTTGGTTAGAAAGACTAGCCTTAAAGTTTCCTATGCCCATTTATTTCAATCTGCTTGCCTTTAAAAGGATTCAAACAAGACTAAATTGTTACCCTACAGCCAGTCATCCCGGCTGTTCTTCATTGCATTCTTGCATTTTTGCATCCTTCGTCTATTCTCATTCTTGTTTACTCCCCTCTGCCTCTGTGGCGTCTCTTCTTGGCTCTGTGGTTCGCTGTATTTTCACTCCACTCCTGCTGAGAGAGTAATTATCCATCCCCCTTTGTCTGTCTAGGTGCCTTGTGGCACTATTCAGTCTCATCACAATCTCCCTTTCTTTTTCTCTCACCCATTTGCTCTGTTTCTCTGGTCTATTATCTTCCTATTCATTTAACATCTTGCATTCTGTAAGACTGAACCGACTGAACAGATTTGCTCTACTTCTGTTCAGGGGTACATCTGGCGATTCAATCCATTTTGTCTTTGCCTGCAGTGAGATGAGTGACACCTCCATCGTTGTCTAAGTATTTCACCCCCACAGGGAAGGGTGCTCTATTGAACAGTAGATTTATAGGGTGTTTCTTAAAGTCAAGGGTGCTTCCTTGGTAGGACAGGTTCTTCCAAGTCGGGTCCTTGAGAGGCAAGACTCGGAAAACACACATTGGAACACTCTAGCGAGTGTACGTCATTGAAAAGATACCGCCTTCAATTAGCCTACCGGATATTTTCAAATCACAAGGCTGCAGCTTTACCTACAGCTAATATTATCAAATTCAGTTAGCAAGCTATCAAGCTCATTACTAATAACAAGGTATATACTTGCATTAACGCATTAACACATTAACACACTTTCATGTAACACATTTACGGCGATAACAAGGACACTGAAGTACTTCCATTTAAATGCATACTGAGCTGTCGTCAACTCGTTATCCTAAATCGACACCATTTTTCCAATTGCCGTTACGTGCGCATAGCATTGTGGGAGTTTCAAGAACTCAGAGGATACACACATGCATCCTTGATCATTCTCTGATAGGAAGGACTTAGTAGAATTTGAAGGATCCTGGACATGGGAACAGTCCTTCGGCCGCATTCGATGATGTAACATCCTTTAAAATGTCACTTTGAAGGATCCTTCCTTGACTTTGAGAAATATCCATAACCACCCCAATGGCAATGTGCCCGCAGAAATCCCATTTGTACTATGATTTGCATGTTACAGTTAGGTCCTCTGGGATGAGGCTTAGGCCATTGTTGGTGAAGCGATCAATACAGCTTAGACCCCTCTGGCCAGAGGACAAGACCATGGAAAAGCCATGTGACACTTCATGAAACTGAAATACTGTAAATGTGACAGAAGTTGAAGGCACTTTACCATGCAGATTTCAGACAGATGGGGAGAGATAGCCTAGTGTTATGGACAATCATCTCTCAGCCAATTCCTTTCTTTAGGCTGGTTCCAACATGGGCTTATAGTATACCTTCTTGTCCTTGTAGTAAAATGTGCACGATTTATGGGTAAAAGCCTTGGATAAAGCATTAAATTGTAAATTGGAGAACTTGAGATTGCACAAATTTTCAGGATCCAGCATTCATGTTGACAATGGCAACACACATGGAATATTCAAAAAGACAAAACACATAGAGAGCGTGCAGAGAGCACGTAGAGAGCATACAGCGGTCACAGGCTACATAACAGGCTATGTACAGCCATGCCCACTTGTTTAGGTGTGGGCATAGCACATCTTCACATCTTCTTATTACCCAATCAGACTTTTTGATTATTGATTATTTCACAAAGAAATTACTTTTAAATGTGGATAATATATTAAGAATAAGTCCAGTTTAGTGCAGAAATATAGGGTGAGTTGGGAACATGAACAGGCTAACAACTGCGTAAACAAAACAAAAAACATAAATAATCAAAAATGCAAAACAGTTGTTTTTTTTCTTTTCTTATCCGAGCAAATGGAATTTGGATGGTAGAATCCTTTGGCCACAATACACTTTGCAGACAGAATTTTTTAAATAAACATGTCATAATTCCATGCACTCTGCAAAAACTAAGCCTATAATTTTTAAAATTGTATGTGATTCCAGGAGCTCCTAAGTTAAGTACATGTTGTTAGGACTTGTCATGTCTGGTTAGCACTTGGAAAAACAAAAGGAGGACAGTAATCATACAATGTAGCTGATAAGCTGCAAAGTTCGCACAGGGGAGATATGCATTGTTAGGTGAATGTTTTTGATCAAACAGCTATAAGTTTACCAGGAAGCTAACTCAATATCACTATACAGAAATCTAGAGTGGGAACCTCAAATGAGTCATTCACTTTCATGGCAGATATTCTGAAACATTGATGTTTACCTTCTGTCTGTAAGTGTAAGAATGTATTGCATCTTGAAACTGTTTCCATTATTTACAGTGATGCTGTCAATATGTTGTTGTTACCAGGCCACCTGTCCCTCAGAGCACTGTGTGAGACATATTCCTTTTGAACTGAGAAAATAAAAACATGAAATCCATTTGGAACAGGTTAGGTTTTGGCTGGAGGGTGTCTGGAGTCCCTTGTACTGTCCATAGTGACCTGGGTTCAATGTGTCAGGACCAGTGTCGCACCATGTCACCCTGTCGTGGTGGCATGGTGTCATGGTGGCACTTTCAACCTGATTTGGATGTCTTCTTCGCTCCAAGGTCTTCTGGCCCTCTTCTCTCTGGGTTGGGCGTCAGCTTCCAGCACTAGGCCAACAGCTACTCTGAATGTTCTTTTCATGACAACAGGATGATATGGATACCAGCAATACACCACTTCCCCAGACCAGCTCAACACACACACACACACACACACACACACACAGTAGCTCTGAACATCAGCTCCCCCACAGAGACCACCTGCGGTGTAACACTCACTAGTGGTGTTAACACAACTGCTGGAGTAATCTAATAATAGCAGGTGGTGTCTGATCTAAAGTTGAGTGTGTATTTGTGTGTGTGTGTGTGTTTAGAGTATTTTGTGAACTGGTGTAGGCCTACAGGTACTTTAGAGAGTGCCGTAATGTACAGTATACATTATATAGCCACTGAATCTCACCCAAGTGTGACTGTGTACATCGGTTTGGATGCACACTGACGCTCCCCAGTGCGTGTATTTGCAGAGTGACCTAAAGATAAACCTGTGCTTTCAATCACACTGATCCCATTACCGCAAAGCCCCGGTCTGATAGCAGGGATTTCAGCTTTAGCAACAATAATTAAATGATTACTATGTAGTTTCACAGACAGCGGTTCATCCATTACCTCCAGCCAGGGGATCGCAGCATGTATTCTGTTGTTGAGTTCCTTGAGTTGAGACAAAGAGATTACTAAGTGTTCTTTACCCAGACATTGTCCATGGAAAACAGCCTCATAAATGTATTGTCACTTTCCTTTGTTTGATTGTACTAAGAGAGGAACTGAATTCTGTCCTCTAATTGTGTCTTTTATGAACCCCTGTCGTCGTTCCCTTCCTAATTGTTTTCATTCCCTTATTCCAAACAGATAACACTTTTTCTCACAATGGTCAAAGTCTAATGCATTATTTAAAAAATGTTTGGTTTACCTCCATTGTCCAAATATCACACAGGTTCTGCGCAGATCCCAGCAGATGTATTAGTTCTCAGCCTTCTTCCCTTCTCAACAAAGTAAAGATAAGAGAGGTTCTCCTTCAACATAAAACAGCATGTTTTGGGGAGAAGTATATTGATAGCTTATTGGTGGCTTGGGAGGAGATTGGGAGGAGATTGACATTGAGTGTTAAATGTTTAGGTGTAACGATGCGAATAGTGGGGTGGCGAGTGTAAGGGCGAGCCATAGGACGACGCAGGCAGACAGGAGAGCAGTGAACACAAGAAGCGTGTTTTAATGATCCACAGCACCTAGTGCTGCCGGGAAACTTAAATATGGTCATAATCAAACTAAGGAGTCGCTCCTGCGTGGGGCTAATCCCCCGCAGGTGAGCAGCCAGGAAGGGAGGCACAGAGCGTGCATGGGTCTGTGCACGCCAATCGGGACAGTACCCCCCCTAAGGTGCGCCTCCTGGTGCCGCCTTTTATGTGGCGAGGACCCTCCGGCAGATGGCGAGGACCCTCCGGAGGCCGGACCAGTGACGCGTAGAAGCAGTGGCCGAGGCCTGCTGGCGGCTGGACCCGGGGCAAGCGGCAACCACAGTGGCGGCGAGGACCCTCCGGTGGCCCAACCGGAAACGGGTGGCAGCGGCGGCGCGGACTGCGGCGGCGTGGTTCCTCCGACGACCGAACCAGACTCGGGCTGCGGAGGTGAGGACTCTCTGGCGGCAGCCAGGAAACTTAAATATGGTCCATAATCAAACTAAGTCCTTAGTTTGATTAATGGTATATTCTTTTTTTATTTTCTTCACACACACACATAGAAGAGAACTGAGAAAAGAAGAACTGTGACATAGCAGTTATACCCAGTGTTGGGGTCATTACTCCAAAAAAATGTATTACACATTACTCGTTACTCGTTATTTTGAAAGGAAAGTAATGCATTACTTTATTTTTCTGCTCCCTGTGGAAATTCATTACGCCACTCGTTATATTACTTTTGCCTTACTCTGCAACATAGCCTGAGATGCATTGTCATATAATTGTCAGTTAACAATATAAAGTTAAACCTTACATATGCCCACATTTGTGCTGATAAAAATCTCTATCCTAATAAGGAGGACATACTGTACACAAGAGCTTTCTTTTATTCTCTTAAAAAAATAATACCACAAAGCTGACAACAAAGTCAATGAAAACTACCCCAAGGAGTTCTTCACAGAAAAATGTGAACAAGGCTCAATTTCAAGTAACTACATAATTGTTTGATTAGTAACTGTAATGTGAATTTAGTAATGTGAAGTATAGTATTATATTACCGCAAACACTGGTTATACCAGACATGGCAATTATACCCTCAGTAAAGGCAAACGGTTCCAATACTTTCTAATAAAAGTGCCAGCTTGATGTTGCTCCAAAGATTTCGGATAAACGAGCTCCTTTTTGGTGGGGAAAAGGCCAGGTACTGTGCATTATCCAAAGGCCACGGAACACATTTAGTGAGTAAATGCCATGTGTAAATGGGTCCCCTGCACACTTATGTAACTCTGCCTGCCATTTTAGCTATGCGGAGTGGGTGGAGGGGGTGTGTTGAGGGTGAGCGAGCAGTTATTTCCCTCTAGGTGAGTGGGAGCCAGCTCATTGGTCAGATGACTGTATGACTGACAGTTTTACGCAGAATGCTTTCAGACTGCCCAGTGGAACAGTTACAGCATTTAGCAGACGCTTTTATCCAAAGCGACTTACAATTGGAACACAAGAAGCTTTCTATAAAGGCTCAGTAGACTTAATAGGTGCGCATAGCAAATGTTTCCCCCTGGCATATATCTAGCTGCCAACAATGTGCCAACAGTATTAGGACGGTTTAAGATTTAATCTCATAAATACAGAAGTCCACAACGTATGGTGTGCGCACACTATATTTAACCAAATACAGGCGAAACAGCGAGTAACAAGGATCCTTTCCTCAGTTAACAGCTGAGGGCCTTGTCAGGTGGCAGAGACAATTCAGCTCCTCTTAAGAGGAGCCAGAATTACCCTGCAGGGATGACACCCCGAATTCAGAGTGAGAGGAGAGGATTCCATTGATCTGTGTGGATCGGGACCGGGCCGGGCGGGAGGACAAACACTATGTATTTCACAGACCAGTGACGGGCCACATGCTCTCGTCTGGGAATACCAGCTGTTCTCCGCCTTCCCTCCATCCATCCAACCATCGACTCCTGCTCATCTGTGGCCCCATTGTCTCTGTCTATAATAGCCCTCTGTCTTCTGTGGAGCGTGGAGCATCCCTTTACCTTCCGGTCATTTATCAAGAGGAGGGGGACACCCCCACTGTATAGGCTTCCCCTGGGGGGAGGGGAGTGGGAGAGGCACCAGACCAGTGAGAGAGAGGTGCACCTTAACACCACCCCCGCCAGAGGCTTAATAGGGCCCTGTGGGCGGAAGAGGGAGCACAAGCAGGGAGAGGATAGATTAGGATTTTGACAAGGCGGGGGACAAGCGGAGGCGACTCAATATTCGCCCTAATGTTGCCGGTGCTAAACTTGGAGCAGAGAGATGCTAAGCTAAACATTTCATCTCCCCCTGCTCCGTCATTTACCTCCAGTCTCCAGGGAGGCAACTTTATGAAATAAACTAGAGAACGCAGACTCGCTTATTTCCTCATTTCTTAACTGCATTTACCCCTTAACTTCCCCTCCCATGTCTTTTCTCTCTCCTCTTCTCTCTTCCCTCGCTTTCCAGCTTCCCTCTGGCTGCTTCAAAGCACCCCTTCTCTCTCCCTCTGTGCATCGTGGTATTCCTAACCTCCATTTGCTCATTGCTATTCTCCTCCTCTCTCCTCCCGCCTGTTCTTCTGTCTATCAGTTCAAGACCTCGGGTTGGTAGCATTGGGACAGCTGGCTGTCTTGAGATGATGATAACTGAATTAGAATCGCTTAGCTTTAAAAATGACCGCACTGTATAATTTTCCCCATGTCTTTTTGTGCTCTTATATTCTCACTTTTGTTCACATTTCTCCCTTCTCCTCATCTTTTGTTGTACAGGGATAGGGGTACCCTCCAGGGATTAAATGAATGTTTAATTTAGAATTTCAGAGAAGTAATTTGCTTGCTATATGCTACTGGTGGGCCTTGTATATAGCCTCTATGGAGACTTAACTCAATTAATTATGAATTAATTAATAGCGGTGATTGAAAAGGCTGTTATCTAAAAAATTGCCACAGTTCACCCAAAATTTAACAGATACAATAAATCTATATAATATAATATATACTGTATATACTGTATACAGTATACATGATATTTTAAATGGCCTGTTTTCCAAAAGTATAGGAAAAGGTCTTATTCAGTGAACTTTTTTTAACCAATAGCCAAAGAGCTCATTCACATCAGCCTGGCTACATAACAGTCAACCTATACAAGAGACCACTATCATTATCATAGCTGTGATAAAACACTACTCCTAACATTTGTTATTAACCTTGTAATGGATTTCTGTCTCTGTTACTTTCTTTGAATTTGAATCTGGTTAAAAAGACATTGCTCAAGTTGTGTGCAAAATGTCCCTAGTAGAGTTACAAGAACGTGGTTTTGGTTTTAAACTCCAGGAGAGCATGCTCCATCAGCACTGAGTGTCTGGCACTCCTCTCTACTCCTCCCCTTACAGTGCTCATAGGCTCACACGTTTCTCTATCCGTCCCTCTACAACCACATGCACTTTCCTGCACACTTGCGTTTCAAACATCAACCTCAGCAGGACGTAGGAGATAATGAGAAAAACAAATGTTGAAGTAACAAAGTCCCACAGGGTCACAGCTGACATAGCCCAGAAAGATAGTCATTAACCTACATGAAAAAACAATGTTATCAAAACCCATTCCTACCCTTGACCTACTCCTTAAGACGAACGCAAGCCTCAATGTCCCTGACAAAGCGTCCACATTCAGTGGAGCTTCAGAGAGCAAGACGGAGCTCTGACACACTGAGGGGATTAATATAGACACCTTTATCTGTGATTTCACACTGATTCAGAGGTCTTCACATGCCCTATCCTCTCACTGATTCTGCCTTTCTTGGCAGAGGTGGAGGGCAACGAACTTCAATAACATACTTGGATTAGGAGGGCGGTCATCATTATGCAACACTGTGTGTGTGTGTGTGTGTGTACGTCGCCGTCGGCGTCATGCCATTATTACATTAGTGTGCATGCCTTCATCTCTCTCTGTTGTGTGTGTTGCAGCTTAGAGTACATACTCTACGCGTGTGTGTGTGTGCATGTGTGAGTGCGCAGGTGTGCCCCAGCAAATCTAATCCCCCGGGAAAACTCAGTAAAGGGTCTGATTTATTTGTAGAGTATATTCATCTTCCTGATGGCACATCTGCTGTTGTGCCGAGGGCATTCTCTGGACTCTGGGCGTGTTGGTGCTGTTCTGTGCAAACGCAAGGACTGGGCGACGAGTCTGTGTGTTTGTTTTCTGTGTGTGTGTGTTCGTGTGTTTATGGACATGCTCCTCTCCACTGTATGTGTTTGTATGGTGTTCACATGGTCGCCTGTTTGAGTCTGTTTATTTGTGTCTGTGTGTTGCTGTCTTAACTGTTAATTGTGCAGCTATCGATAAAACGCTGCTCGCATGGCTTACCCTTAACCCCTTCAGTGTGGGTGAGAGTGAACCCAATACGTCAATATTTACTAAAAATAGAATCGGTGGTAAGCGGTAATCCAGTAAATATACAAGGCAGGGCTTTAAACCCAACATCTTGCGGCAATAAACATTGAATTCTGTGTTCGGTGGACGGTGTACAGGTTTTGCTTTACAGGGAGCTCCCTGTTTTGTTTACAATCGATAACCACTGTCATGTGAATGCCTGTACGTGTCAGTCTGACTGCTGTAGCTTGTTTGTGTGGGAGCAGATTTTGGGCTTTTTTTTGGTGCTGTCATAACGTATTGTATTTGAGTGATTACCTGTCACAAGCTTTGTGCTAGGGCCTCGCGTTCCCATCACTTCACTGCTGTTGCGTCTCCATCGCTCTCTCTGATTCCCCCTTTTCTACCTCTACCTACCTCCCTCCTTCGCTCTGTTTTCTGTCTTTTCCTGTCTGTCCCTTCCCTTGCACTGAGCAGCAGTGAAGAGCCTCGATGGTGGGCGATTATTTTGATCCGTTTCCTTTTTTCTCTCCGGGCTCTCAAAAGCTTCCTGCGTAAGTGTCGCTGAACACCAGGGGCCATGGGTTCGTTGTTGTAACACAACACACACTAACATGGGCAATGGACTGCTCTGCTATACTGCAAACCCAACCAGAAATGGGGTGTCATTGCTACACATAGGCCTAGGTCTAGAGTTTCAAATAAAAAAATGGTTATAATGTTTTTCTTTTCCTTTATAGGACACAGGCAGGGTTTTCTGAAGTGGACATAAGCAGCCCTGCACTTGATTTGATCTATATTGAGGAGGTGTCTTTATTTTACTGGAATTTTAACAAAAAAAACCCCCAACCCCTACTTTTCTCCAGTTCCGGCGCCGCAGACGACAGAACTTTACGGTGGTTGTTTATGTTGTGCCTGCGTCACAGGGACCAATGCCTTGACCCCGTGCTTTTCCAATCAGACATAAATGTCTGTGGCTAATGGGAGGTGGCGCTGTTGCATCATTGTATTGATTGGGAGCACCGCCCCTCAGCACAACACTGATCCCACCGACCGCCTAATGGCTCTGAGTAATAGATGTGAATATCATTACTGGGAGCGTGTGTGCGTGTGTTCGTGTGTGTGTGTGTGAGAGAGAGAGACGTTTGTTCAAAGTAGTGAGATTCATCTGAGATTAATCACATTGTGTGTACTTGGCCAATATAAGGCAGCATAGAAAATGTGTTTTGTGTGTGTGCGTTCATTCTTAGGGGCACTGCTCATGCCATCTGTGTCAGGTCGTCTACCAGGTGCATCTAATGCCAGGTCTTCAGAGAGCCGCCCATACCCGCTGTGTGTGTGTGTGTGTGTGACGGACGCTGGCTCTGATAGCATGTGAAGTCTCATATTGTCTGCTGGGTAAGAAATGTCACATCTGGGAGCTGCGTGGCACTGAGCTGCTGTTAGGTGCCACAGGGTTGGTGCGGGCTCCGGCGGTCCCGCTTTGGAAAGGAGCACTGCCCTGTGGGAGGAAACAACAGGTAGCCTGCGACAGCCGGGCTCACCCCTTCACCCCTCGTCCTCTCCTCAACAGTTTCTGGGGCTGATGGGAATTTCGAATTAACTGCTAATTCCACGTTTCTCGTCCTGGTTCAAATTTAAATATCTTCGCTGTCTTTCCAATTACATTGGTCAGCCCTGTCCACTTTTTCCATTATAATGGTCCTCACAGTAACAAAATCCAGCACAATTATCCTATAAGGTGAGACTAGCCTGAGTCAAGATATTGAATACATACAATGAAATGCGATGGTGAGGAAACTTTGCTAGGTCAAACCAAAGTTAAATAACTAAAATATTAATGCTGAAATCCCCTCTCCCTGCAAAAAAAAAGACATAATGCCACCAATGGTTTTGTATTTGCCAGTGGGATGTGAAACATGTCTTTAGCTTTTCCAATTGTTCCCAGTATCCTACTACATAGCCTTTGTGCATCATTTATTGTTGCCTGCTCGTTATGTGGAACACACACACTCATGCACACCCACACACAGACACACTCCCATATGTTGTCAACAGAAAATTTAAGGACAGATGGAAGCCTTGGGGTAGTGTTCTGCTGGATTTTAAACAATAGATGAGGAATCTATTTTAATCTCTTTCTGCTGATTGGGGACATGACACACATGAATGAAAGCGATGACACTTCATTAGCTTATAATAGTATCGACCACGCAGAGTAAATGCCATGCTTAAGTGAACGGCACACCCAGACAGAGGCCCATTGATTACTGAGCACAGTAGCCTTTCACTCAGTAACCCACAGAGAAGTTTGGAGAGCTGTGCCACAAGCGCACACACACACACACACACACACACAGCGGCTCTGGCTATTTAAGTGAATGCACAGGAGAAAGAAAAGCAGACGTAAACACTGTGTTCCTCGTGTCAACAAAGAAGTAATGGCTCAATTAAAATCCCTAAAATTAGTTTTGGCTCTCATGTCCTTCCAAGGCCTTAATGGTTCTATACCACTGATGTGCTGGGTGTTGGCAAAATGTATACATCTTAACTTAAGCATACCACCTATTGCCTGCCTTCAGCTAATAGCTTTTCCTAAAAGAAGAGTAAACAATTCCATTACTGGAATTTTGTTAGCGCACCCATATGAAGTAGCTATACATACTTGCTATCAGTAATACTGTATGCATGGTGCTGTCCATGTTGGAGAGAACCACACAGCCCCACTGGGAGAGAGCAGCCCTAGTTAGAATTACGATCACTAATCTATCGTGTATACTCTACACTACAGTATGTCACTGTCCTGCTTACTGCAGGAATTCCTCTGCCTCCATTAAGTTCAGGTTCATGGGCAAGCCTCTGGGCATTGTAAACACCAGGCCATGTAACACAACCCTGCCTCTCTTGCCTGGAGTGAGAGTGTTATTAGAGTGCTTCCCTCAGACTTGTGGCTTGTGTTAGCTGTCACAGTATATTAGCTACACGAACAATTGACCGGCTAAACCTGAGGATTTAATACTGAATACTCCTGGGGCTCTAGTTTCCGGACGGCGCAAGGCCAGGCGGTAACGCTTACGCAGATGTAATGAAAATTTTGTTGGCTGCAAGGTGTTTTTTCTCTTGCCTGGGCACGTTTGCAAATTTCCCTGCGCGCCATCACATCGCTTGCTCCGAAATGACCGTGGGGGCGCAGTATAGTGTCAGTCAAAATTCAGGTGGCGCAGTGCTAGTTTGGTGTCAAATAAAACCAAATATTGGTCTATCGTCTCCGCCTGGCCCATCAGACCACGTCTTAGCGCAGAGCAGACACAGGCGTTGTGTGGTAGTTTCCTGGCTTTAGGTGAAGGTGCACTGAGCACAGACTTTTCAAAAATCACACACACCACTTTCGTGTATGTTATGTTGGCCTATTTTGTGAATAATTTAACTAATGACTACTGTCCTTAACCTTTTTAATCACAAAACAAAATATATGCACGTGTATCATGGTGGTTTATTAGAGGTGCCATATTTGCGCACTTGACGACTGTGCACCTGGCTAACCTATATGGTTAGCTAGGTGCTGCTTCATACACACATTGCTCTATAGGGTAAAGTGAAGCGCAGTGGAGAGTTAACCCAAGTTCTCTGATGATATACTGTATGTGTGTAAGCTCAGGGTGTCGAGGTGAATTGCTTATTAAAGCAATCGGTCAGTGTAAACATTTTTTTGCAGTTGTTTGTTAGTGTGTGGTCGTTCTCTCAGTGTGCATTATAAATAAAGTTTCACGTTTCGAACACCTCATTCTAAGTCACAATATCTCATGTCCAAATATATCAAGGATTATTTGGTGTTTAATATTACTTTGCAGCAGCTGTGCCCAGGGTGAGTGAAAAGGGTTGGCCAGATTAGCGGTAAAAGCTCTTCCTAGCCACAATATGTGCTGAATAACACAAAGGCTAATCCTCCCCCCGGTAGCTGCTAGGTACATGACCATTTATGGATGGCTGGGCTCCTCTCTTGCGTCTCCTCTATGAATCGACAGCCAGCTGATGAGATGGGGCCACGTTTACAGAATATACACAAACCCCTGGCATTCGCTGCACCTTGAATCAGCCATAGCACAATGCACTGTGCACTAAAATCTGTCACCGTGTGTGTTTCTTAGTGTGCGCGTGCTAGTGTAGCTTTATGTACACAGAAGAAATATCCTCCAGTATGAGTCACAGGGTGGAAATTAAGCCGGGGATGATCTCTTTTCTCAATGAGCAAACACTTCATTTTGACAGATCATTAACTAGACATTATCTTTCATTAGGCACCTCGGCATTACTTATTCAACACCCCTAGGACACACAAATGAGTAAACATATACACACACACACACACACACACACACACACACACACACACACACAAGTGTACCCCCGGGCACACAGGCTTGTAGGAACACACATGCGTACACCCGAACCCACACAGATTGATTGTTGTGTTATTTGATACACTGCACTCAGAAAATTATCTGTGCCTATGAATTTGACACTTAAGGGAATGGCTTTCCGTCATAACAGGAAGCCAGGCGTCAATTGGGAAAAAAGTTTTCCTGCCATTCCTGCATTTACATCTACTGTCGACTCAGTTCTCGACGTCTCCCCTGTTCATTTCCCCATGCGCATTATTACACCTCGGCCCATTCCTACAGCTACCTTACAGATACAGGGTATTCAGATTGACAAGAAGTTTAAACAGCAGAGACGAGCTGACAGTGTGTTACACAACAGTGGCTGCTCTAACAGGTAAGAGTTTTCAAAAGTGATGAAATGATTGCATAATGTAGTGGTAATTTACACTCCTCTCTCTCTCTAGTTCATATGGTGTGTGCGGGTTCCATGTCCGGCTCCAGAATCGTGCAACAATAGAACGGTCTCAGCAACGTAACTGTTATTGCATGCACCAATACAAACTCGCGGGGACATTAATGTGACAATGCGTTTCGGGTGCAGAGGCCCAGGCAGTTTCCGGTCCGCCAAAGTCCATCAATCTGTCTGCTCGGCAACATCGGCACTTTTCCTATTTGCTCTATACATCATCTCCTGCATCTACCCTCCGGACTCTCTGCTCTCCATCTATCTCCCTTTGCAGATTATTTTTTGTGTATGCCTTTAAACCTGATGGCTCGCCTCGGCTCAGTGGACCCCAACAATCTATTAGGGTGGTTTTATGGGCTTTTCCCCAATGATGGCTATTTAGCTGTCCTCGCCAGACACGGGGTAATTTGTTATTGTAAGTGTTTGTCCAGCACATTTGCACTGCTTGCGTTGACGGTGGATTGACCGTGTTTTCCCGGAAAGTTATGGCGATAACAGGGAGATGACAAAGCTGTGAGAAGCTATGAAGTGACAAATAGGGAGGTAGAAAAAATGAAAATTCACATGTGAATCACTGTAGTCATGTGAAGTTCATACGGTATGTTGTTTTTTTGCATGACACTGGTGAATTCACCTTCTTATTTTCTCCTTCTCATTTCAGGATAGACCTCCTGGCCAATCACATTCATTCCCTCTCGCTCGGACCTTAATTCTCGCTTTCTCTCTCTACAGGCTAATTCATTTACGGATGCTATAGTCAAGGCCTGCATTCCTCGATTCTCTTTCACGGGTATATGCAGGACGTCCACGGGATGAGGTGTACTGGCTCAATGTCAGAACACTCTCCAGACCGTGGCAAGTAGACCTGTGTGGGCAATGTGGTTTGAAAATCAAACCACATTTCTCCTGATAGAGGACTTAGGCGGGCGTTTGTGTGAGCCGTTTTACAATTTTGTGGATTTGCTCTGAATTTCAATTATTTTCTCATGGGGGATGATTGGATTGAGAACAATACAACAGGGTCCTCCACTGAGCAAATCAATTTGTAGGTTGTGGTTTACAACGTAAACCCCTTGCCCCTTTGGGCCACTAAACACCACTTTTTCACCTTGTGTGTGTGTGTGTGCCCGCGTGTGTGTAGGCACACAGGTAACAGAAATGTTTCACATGGGTTTGTTCTGGCAGACCGTGTCTGGAAAGTTTTATTCTCAACTTGAACATGTATAAACGATGCAGCACAGCTTCAGGTTTTTTTGTCAGGTCCAGTGTGTCTCCGACTGTGTCCCTGTCTCGATCTCTTCTCTGCTCTCCTGCTCTTCTTTTCTAAGAAGACAAGTGAATAGCTAATAGGACCACACCCCAACAATCTCTCCCCTACAGCGCTAAAAACCACCCACACCTCTACATTGGTCTTAGCCTCAGACTTTGTATCCATATGTGTCATATAAGCCTCTAAATCTATCAAAAGTACAGTACAAGGACTACATACAGGGCTTAATTTGACTTTATTTCTATAGCACCGTTCATACATAAAATGTAGCTCAAAGTGCTTTACATTTGAATACATTTGAAATAAACTTGGTAAGAACAAAACAACAGAAGATCAAAAACCAATCTGTAGAGCTAAAAAATTGTTGCGTAATGCATAAAAGGCGCTTCCACACTTCGTTTGTGGAGCACTTTGGGCACGATTAAAAAAAAAAAACAGCATTGGAGGATCTAAGGGCTTTTGGTGGTTCATAGGACATTAAAAAGTCAGAGATGTATGAAGGTACTATGCCATTATGAGCTTTATAGGTAATTAATAGGACCTTAAAATCAATTCTAAAAAAAACAGAGAGCCAGTGAAGTGATTTGCTCTCTGTTCATGGTCTTAGCGGCAGAATTATGTATGAGTTCCAGTTTCTTTATGTACTATTTTGGGAGACCAGCTTTTATCACTAGTTGCAGTAGTCTAACCTACTAGTGATAAAAGCATGAATTAGTTTCTCAGCATCTTGTTGTGTTAAAAATGCAGTATTTTGGCAATATTTCCCAAGTGGAAGAAAGCTGTTTGGGTTACTTTACTAATCAGGTCAGGGAGCAAAGGCCATCTGGCTCTGTCTCAACAGAAATGTATAGTTGAGTATCATCTGCGTAGCTCTGAAAATTATGTTGACTAATGATATTACATAATGGAAGCATATATAGAGCCTAAATAAAAAAGAAAGGCACCAAAACAGCTCCCCTGGGCTACACTGAAAGGTAAGTCCGTTTTACAGACACATGATCTCCTAGACTAAGATAAAATTCTCTCCCAGTAATGTAGGTTTGAACCCATCCCTTCACCTCTCTCATTGCGTTTACCCAGGGTTGTAGCGAAAATGAATTAACATGTGCATAATATAACATAGTAATTATGGCAATGTGAAGCAGACCTGAGCTACTTCTTCAATGCATAGCCGGAACTTCTCCCCCCAAATTACAAGCCGGATTTGTCACCGCTCAGTGTTCCGGGCCCTCGTCATTTACAAATTAAGCAGACTACATACTGTATGTACACTCGATCCAGCATGACAGAACATGGTTTCCGTTGGGTAAAGTGTCAAAAACCCTGTTGTCAGGCCGTACAGAGTCAGTTATAGGTGCATTATCCTGATTCATTGTCCTCAGGTGTGAGGTCTGTTTGAAAGAGGAACACGTCACACGGCAGATGGATGATTTTTGTAAACACCAACCGTCTGTTGATTAACTATCGTAGAGGGCACCTCTGGATTGTGTGCTCAGTGTGTGTGTGTGTGTGTGTGTGTGTGTGTGTGTGTGTGTTTATGCAGGTGGTATCATTGCTTATGGGTTTTGATTGTTCGCTCGTGTGGTCGTATACAGCGGCGTGTGTGTGTGTGTGTGTGCGCACATGTCTTCCATAAATTGTCCCCCAGCTGTCTGGACGATGAGGACAAGTCTGGGGCAGACTCAACAAGGACACAGTGAGAATAAATGACAGAAGACAGCAAAAAATTATAAAAAGCCAATAAAAAAAACAAATAAAGGGGACTGAAACGATGGCGTAAAGCGCATGAGAGAGAGAAAGCACTTTAAACTCATGGTTAATTCATGCTGGTCTCAGTTCTGTTCTGGTTTTATTTCCAGCACCGTTAACAGTAAACACAAAGACATGTGTCATTGTTCAGCCTCTCCCATTGAACTCCTCCGGCCATTGAATGCAGTCTATTGTACCTGGAATACAGTAGCCCATAGCATATACTGATGTGTATGAGAGAGTGACAAAGCTAAAGGGAGAGCGAGAAAGAGACAAGGGAAGGCAAACTGAAGAAATTCACCACTTCATGTACGTGCTTACATGTGCATTATACCTTTTGTGTGTGTGTGTGTGTGTGTGTGTGTGTGTGTGTGTGTGTGTGTGTGTGTGTGTGTGTGTGTGTGTGTGTGTGTAATCTAGATAAAGGGACACAAATCTCACAACCTCTGACATCTGTCGAAAGCTTTTGACACGCTCTGCGGGCCGCCAATGACAGCCTACAGGAAGGGTAGGGGTCATGTGACCCCCCTTCCCTTGACACAGCATCTCAGCAAATAATAATAACAATTACAGTCAAACGGGATTTCGCCAGACGAATTTGACGCAGAGGGGAACCTAATTCCGTTTTTTTTCCAGAAGGTCACGGAATCAGCCCATTCCACCACCATTCTGCCATATCAGATCAGCGGCACACAGCTGGAGATGGACGTTGAAAAGAAACGGAGAGATAGAGAGTGGGCCAGGAATGTGGAGATAGAGAGAAAGTCCAGTCATTTCGGATTAGGGGCCAGTTGTGTTTGATGAGGAAAGAATTAACTGATAGAAATAAAGGGATGGGAATAATGAGGGCTCAAAGACAAGCCTCTGTTTAACGTAATGATGGATTGATCAGTTTTTTGACCAATAATGTCTGACCAAAGCAGTCTTTACGGGTTGAAAGTCCAATTTTTGACAACGGGTACTGGTAGCATTGCAGTACCACAGTGGGAAGTATGATGTATATAAATTGATAGGGGCATTATTCCTTCGCAGTGTGTATTTTGCTATGAGAGGGTTTCAACCTCATTGGGCACCATCAATCAGCCACTCCGCCTGCATTGGCATTTGAGGGCCAGTTGGCAGCTCGCTGGCAGTGCTGAATAACATAAGGTAGTGTCATTAGGCTTCAAGTGCATTTTAATACTGGCTAACAAGGGGATTGTTTTGTCTTTGTGCCACCTCAGGCTTCAAGCTCACGAATCCCACTGATGACAACTATTTCACAAGCATTATTATTAGCCCTGTTACCCTTATACCCCAGTGACGAACTATGCCCCTTCGTTCCCTGGTCCGGTCTGATTTGTTGATAATGATTGCACTGGTTGGCATTCAGTATTAGAAGAAAGAGAGAAACAGTTTTAAATAGCCTCACATTGTTTAGCTGCCTCAGGACCCAGGAGAGTGCATAGTACGTGACTGGCCTTTGTTTTCCTCTTGTTGGCATCACTCTTGCTTTGATTATAGATTTCTTCAACCTCTACCTCCCCAACACACACACACACACACACACACACACACACACACACACACACACACACACATGCACACACACTTGACTGATACACTTCATTCAGGGAATTCCAGAGTTTGGCACGATTAATATTCACAATGCAGGCTGGCTCATGATCAAGGGCTGTCAAGGACAACTGACACACCTTCGGGACGTGGAGGATGCATCTCAATACTCTAATGACCCTTTTTGCCCCTTTCCTTTACTATGCTCTATTTTCTGTCTGCTGTCACATTTTCTAACATACTGTATGCTGTGTCTCTGACAGGAGTCAAACGGTGTTCCTTTGCGTGTAGAGATGGTCACCATCTACTGCACACATCAGCATTGAAAACAACCATGAACTAAACTTGTGTAAACAGACCACAAGTTTAGTTTGTTGCAGTTTAAAGCATGATCACTTGGGAGAATGCATTAAGGCATACAAGAAAACACTAATGACCATAACAATGTTAGATTGGTTAGTGAGTTAAACAGAAAGGAAAGTATGTACACAGTTCCCCTAATCTCATTGTCAGGTGTAGACAATACACAGGTATAGATATACAGTAATAGGCCACAACATCTCACTAATCCTGGCAGCAAGTTGGCACGGTGCCCAGTATCTGCTTTTCTGCTTTGTGATACAACAAGGTTGTCTGTGGGTCGCTGCACACACTCTAATTTATGTGTGTCCTCATGGAGGGGTTTATCTATTGTGTGTACGACCCATCAGAGATGCCACACACACTCACACACACAATGCACGCAGGCAGCATTCCCATCAGTGACTTGTTGAATCCCTTTATTTTGGTTCTCAGGTGGTGAATCCACCTAACTAACATCCATCGATTTCCCCCACCTTCGCTTGCCTTCATGTTTGCCCCCGTCTCCTCATTTCCTTTAATTTACCCCACATGGAAATCCAGTGGCTATCCATATCTGGGAACTATTCAGTTGTTATTAGATCACAGAAAAAAAGGGGGCATGGTTATTGTGGGGCATTTTCCCTTTGATGGCTGCATGAAGGTTTGAAATGAAGATATAGACATAAGCTCCCCAAAAAAACCTAACCCTCTTCTTTTCAGAAAGGGAGGTGGGACATGATCTTACAATTGAACTTCCTGTTCCTGTCTGGCCTATAAACAGGGAAAATATCATGCTGATTTCACATGCTCCACGGATGGTCCCATTTCCCAACTTGTGAAGTAGTTCTTTCGACTTTGGTGTGTTCATGTGCTTTTAAGTTGGAATTTAGAAACAACATGGATGCTACAAAGATGTGTTGTATTTGTATTATCAGAGGGTTGTTGCTGCACCAGTACATTCTCTGAAACCACTAAAATATTGCTTTACCTGACTTGTTATCGGGGTTACTGCTTATAAATAACTTATCTAACTAACCTAGGTCACTCTACGTCAACCGCAATAATCATTACAAACTAAACTTATTAATACCATATGTTGACATGTTGGCAAAAAAATTATATGCAAAACGTGAACTTTTACCATTAATTAAAAGTTTCTTTTCATCAACCAACATTCACTGTTGTTTGCCATGTTTCTACATGTATGATGTCAACAACTCGGCAACTCAAAATTTTCTCAGACTTTGAGTTTTTGTTCCGACTTCAGGTGGCGTTCCCAGTTGGGAAATAATTTTTCCAATTATTCCGACACCACATGAATGCAGAGTTAATTCACAACTGTTAAAACCCCTCTCAACACAGGTGTTTAGAGTTAATGTGGATGATCGGACGGCAGACTTCTCAGGGCTGGGTGTGTAAACTGTTTAATCAGCAAAATGAACTCAAAACACATAAGTGTTTCCAAGGACTTTAAAGGTTGTGTGAATCAAGATTTTCATTGTTTACATGAATGTTTAACCTGTCTAAACCTAATTGTACCTAATTGTAAATGTAATTGTAATTGGCCATAGCAAGCACTGCCATGTGGTCAGCTGCCAATATCACTGCTAACAAAATTGCATGCTAAAATAAAATAATTCTTCCTGTGACATGCAAATAGGACATGTAACCAAGACCTGAAAGGGGAGGGTCCTGCCTTTAAGCAACCTATATTTTATCAAACCATCACTTGAGCCCAGAGAGAGAGCAAGGGGGAGAAAGTGAGAGAGGGACACAGGAATCTGACAGAGGAATCTAACACCTATTGCACTGCATTTCACGCGCACCCTCCTCCAGGGAACAAAGGGCATGGCCCATTTAACTACAGGACACACACAAGAAATGAATTGCCCAACTGCCACTGAACACTGATACATTGCTGGATAGAATTATACATGTTGCAAAATACAGATGGAAAGAAAAGATTGCTTGACAGATTGTGTCCAACTGTCATTGCTGGGAGATCATGAGGGAGGGTTGGAGAGAGATGTGCAGAGGAATACTGTAGAGAGAGGGAGTAGAGAATGATGATGGAGAGGAGGAAGGGAGACAGATAGAAGTCTTCCCAGAGCCAAGGAGTATTTATAGATCAGACATAGTCAGAACCTTTGTGTGGTGGAAGCAGTGTGCTCTGTGTGACTTCTGCTGATGTTTGAATCTAAACGGATGAATGAACAAGTTAATTCATTAAGGAATGCTTTTTTTTAGGTATTTGCATAGGTAGGCTACATACTGTATGGATAGACTGCCTGTGGTCTCTTCTGATCTTAGGTGAAGGTTTAGCGCATCCAATGGAGCTAACATGAATAATTTGGCTTCCTTAATATGGTAGCCTGATAAAAAACTGTCTCTAAACAAAGCGGTCGTACGAGCGCCGGTGCGTGCGTGCGCGCGCGTGGAGACAGCCGAGTAGAGCAGACCACATTTCGGTTCACTTTTTACTGACAGCGCGCGGAGAGCATCTGGTTGGCGCGAGCGCACGGTGGGCAGCAAAGGGGCTTCGAAATACAACGACTTCACCTCGCAGCTTTTTACCCTCTTTATAAATGGACACGCTAATGTGACAATTTAGCTGTGTAGCTAGCCTACTTGGCCATCCTCCGCAAGGCAAACGATAAAGTCACGTTTTACAGGTCTAAAAAAAAGATTCCCATAGTTTCTCATTCCAACGCACGGTAAAATGAAGGCGAAAAACCGTGACCAAAGCTTGTCAGATTCCAGGGAGCTGGACGGCTCCTATGACCAACTCACGGGTGAGTGAACGGGCTCCATAAGCTCCGACGAATTATTATAGTGTCGTCTAAAATAAAGCATGCAACATGCAGCCTAGCTTCTTACAGCTAACTTCTGGTTGTTGACATGTCACAACCTGTTGTGTAATAATAGCGACAGACAGGTAGCCTAAAGCAGATTCGACTGAAACATTTGATTAAAAAAATGCATGTTGCATCTTTTATGGCATGTGGCATGCGTTATGTTCCTGTGTGCTGTGGTGCGTATTGATTGGTCTGTTATGGATGGCTTCTGTGCCTGAACTATGACAATTGTGCTGTTTAGCTGACCTGGCTCACCCATGGGAAACCACATTACTGTCACCGGTTTGTCGGGGGTGATGATAGCCTAGAAACCTAGGGTCTGTGATATTCAAAAGCACTCAGATGGTGTCATTGGTGTACAGTGAATTCATGATGTGAGTTGTCAAAAGGTAGTTTTGCAAAGATTGGAGTCACATTGTGTCAAGCCTTGCGTGCGTGAGATGAAAAGTATAACAGAATTTAATGGAGCTGCCAGTTTCCATGGAGTAAAAAAAAAACCTGATCTCTCTCGCTCTCTCTCTCTCTGTCTGTGAAGGTATAACTGGTAAAATCAATCAGAGTAATCAGACCTGTATATACTTTGTATATTTAGCCTATTTTAAGTGCTCTTTTGAATTTCCAAAACCTCTTTGCAAGCCACTGCTGTTTTCCATTGGGATATTAGCTCAGGGCTCTATGTCCTTATGTGTGAGCTGTTGGCTTGTGCCAGATACCTCGATTAAATGCTTATTGTTAACACATCTCAGGCCTGTGGAGGGAAGGTCTGTCGGTCAGGGCATCTGTAGGCTCGGCAGGGACAAGCTCAACTTAATTCCACCAGGCTGCACATTAGCAGCAATGGGGCTCTTTGTTGCACATGTAATGCATTTAATTGCAGGATCTCTGGCTTTAAATGTGTTTCAGTGTATACTTGTGTATGCACATGTTTCTATTAGCAACCATGTCTTTCTTTGTTTTTACTGTATGTGAATATTTATGTGTCTGTGTAAGTTTGTGTGAGTTTGTGCTTATCTGTTATTGCATGAGCGTGTGTGTGTGTGTGTGTGTGTGTGTTTGTGTGTGTTAGTGGGGGTGTGTGTGAATGTACTAAGAAGTGGCAGCATCTCTTCTCTTTTTTTATGGTGCATTGGTGAATCTCTGAAATGTTTTATGTTGTTAATTACTGCATTGTGCTGGAAAGGTGTTCTGCTACCCTTTAATTCAAAAATAAATAAATAAAATGAAACAAAATAATGATTGGCCAGAGTTTGTCCTGCAGAAACCAAAATTGTCCCCCATGTCAAACAATTCTATGCAGGTTCTTATGTCTTACTGCATATTCCTTGATGTGAACCTTTTTGTAGGACAAAGAATGCTCAGATCTTAAAAATCTAAAAACACAAGATTATTTTCTCTTTACTTTTCTTTGCTGCTTAATCCCTGTCTGATTACTATTTGTTGAAGTTGTTTATCAACGTTAGGTTTGCAAATATAGCCTATATTGATTTGTAAATATAGGTATGTAAATATAGCCTTATATCAGTATGCTGTTATGCTGAAATCTCACAATGTCTTTAATCACATCTTTTGTTTTCCTCCTTAAGGCCAGTATGGTGGGCTGGTCCCTTACTGGTGACTCTGTCAACATGCAGATTCACTTTTATTTATTATAAGCATGGGGTCCTTCAGTGTGGAGGACCAATTTACTTCCTGGCATAATTTTTAATGGGTTTTTGAAAGCTGAGATTTCCACGGCTAACTCTTCTTTATAAGAGTGTTTTGACAGCAAAACATATTTAGGCCTCAGTTTGCATGGTTATTAGGGCTGTGTCTTGCCAATAAAAAGCCCTTTAATGAAGACGTGATGTTGCCGATGCTATGAGAATTGTCTGTTGTTGACTGTGCAGATTTGTTGGTCTGGGTGAGATTATGTGTGTGCTTGTGTGTCTGGGTATAGGTGTATGTGAAAAATGTGCTAATAGGGAGAGCAACGGCAGTTTATTTGGAAGTAATTTCACCACAACATTTTCAGTATTCATGGTATAATTTGTGTGCCGATATCTGGGTTCATGACTTTTTGCTATGAGAACTTTGTGTGGGCAGGATTGCTACAGGTGAGTCATTCTTATGTATGTTTTTGTGTGTGTATTAGAGATAGAGATATATTGAGGGCAAGGGAGATTGTGTATATGTGTGTGTGTGTGTGTGGTTGCGTGCACTCACAGCTAAGCTGACCTGTGTATCTTAAAGGATAGCGTGGGTGGTCTTCAACCATCAGCATTTGTTGTCAGTGAAATAGAACCCTCTAGAAATAACTCTATCCTTCAGTGTGACACAGTGTACACAGAGTGACCCTCATTTCTGTGTGAATGTGTGTATGCCCGTATAGGCCTAGGCGTGCTGCACGAGTGTGTGTGTGTGTGTATTGGATAGCCTGGCATTCCCTGTTGTGTTTAAGAGCGCAGGCTGAGAGATGAGAGGTAATTATAGAAGCGCGGTGCACTGATCTCCTCTTCCGCCTCAGATGCCAAGCTAAAGAGGAATCACATCAGAAACACTAACACACACACACATGCATAGACAAACACTATTGTTTCTCCACATATGCCTCTATTATTGCGTAGAATATTATATGCCGGGCTTCAGCGGTGTCGCCTGACGACATGATACAGCCGTTGCGTGATGCGATAAAGCAGGAAGATGATTTTCCTTTGTCAGTCAGTGTACGATTATTTATTCTTTGTGCCAGGGCCGTTTCAAGGCTTAGACACTTAAGCTTTCTTTTATTATTAATAGTGTCTAGGGTTGCAAAGGGGTGGAAAGTTTCTGGTAAATTTCAGGTAAATTACCGGAAAGTTTCCATGGTAATTTTTAAATGGTAACTTTGGGAATTTATTGTTTATATTTACACACACGAAAGTCCGCAACAAGCGTTGGAGAAAAAGTGGAGAAACTTATTCTATCTTCTTTCATACCCGAAATAGACACGTCCCAAAAGCATCACTTGAGAAGATGAGTGTAGGTGCGCAGCATGTCTCTAGACACAGACCAGAAAGCAATAGTAACACCTAAAGCCGTAAAGCCTAACTACCTTGTCATAAATATACACTACATATGTACACAACATTCTGACCGTTACCATACCGTGGCTCCAAATGCTCCATAAGCCGGCAAAAGCCAACGTTCCTCTACCAACGAAATTAGCTTGTCATCCAAAAGAGATCAATTCTATTATTTTCCTCGCCTTGTCAATGCCTCACCGCCTTTCAAGTGCCTAATTAGAGTTGTACTCAACAAAACTCGGTTGCCACCTCTTCTCAAAAGGCTGGCATTGCATTTCAGGTTGGGCTGCACACAGCCACACGGCTGACATCGTGATTCAAGTTTCAAGCCATACGGAATGTTGCAATCTGCACAAATTGGACAAATTGAAAGGGCCCATGGTTGCTGATATTGTTAAAAAATGCCTGGATCAGCCTCGATTCAGTGCCTTTGATTACCAAGAAAGAGATCTTATTCAGAATGACTGACAGATCCTCAAGCCTCAAGCTTTTGTTTTCGTTCCATAAAGTTAAAGTTACCTTTGAATTTAATAAAATCCCTCTCTTTTTATCAGTATATTTTCTTATTTTCTGTGTGTTTACAATAGTACAGACACAGGAAAATACATATTCCCACACATTTTAGAAATTGACCATAAATTCCCCAAATTTACCATCAATTCCCAAAAATGATCATGGAAAGTTTCCTCCTGAAAATTGCCAGAATTTTGCAGCCCTAATAGTGTCTAGCTGATAGTTATTAAGTGGATCAGATGGAATCTCGGTGTAGGAGGAGAAAAGGTATTGTCTTTGGAAATGTGCTCGCTGTGAGCAGTTGAATTTTTGCCCACTCGCAGGGTATTGCAAGTGCACGTGTGTGTGTGTGTGTGTGTACGTGTGCATCCGTGAGAAAGATCGGAGGCAGGTAGTCTTTCTCTGTCATAATTAGGGGCAAGTATAGATAACCCAAAACTCCCTGTCCCCACAGAGAACACAGCCATAGAGCTCAACTGTAATCATGTCAGAAAGGGGTTTTTGTGTGCGTGTGTGTGTGTGCATAGATATTTTTAGACATCATTTTAGAGGATGTACACTGTGCACCTTTTTGGTGGCGTGTGTGTGTGTGTGTGCAGTGGATGAGTTGGGAGATCACGTCCATCTCCCAGATTAATTGGATCTTCGTGCTTGGCAGAGAGAGCTGATCGCCCACTGCACCGTATAGTCAGCAATATCCTACGCACACGCACACGCACACACACACACACTCACTCACACACACACACACACACACATTTATGTTGCTTTCATTTAAATAGTGACAAGAGGCACACTCATCACATTACATTTTTCATGTTTATTGGTTTTGAATGTTGACTTGTGTCACACACGTGTATAACATTAACCGACAACAGCACTAGTTTAATAGTGGCCCCGACCGACCCGTTTAACAAAAAAAACACGTCCTGATCCGTAAACCTAGGAGGCGATTTATGTTAGTTAATGGTAAATGTATAAATGTGTAAATAAAATTTCACCTGCATGTATTAAGACACAGAAACAGAGGCAGAAGGCAGGTGAGTGAGAGAGCTGGCTGACAGCCTGAGGCAGAGGGCAGGGCATTTTCTCTTTTAATAAGAAGCACTCTAGGTTGACAGTTTATCCCTGGCCGCGTTAATGCACAGGCATTTCAATCATTTTTCAAATGCATCCTTACATATACACACGCACGCACGCACGCACACACACACGCACGCACGCACGCACACACACACACACTCTGCCAAACACATCATATCCACAGCTCACGTGGATCCCATCACTGGTAAGATAACACGGGTTGACAACTGCAATAAAAGCACAACCAGAATGATCCAATATTTATGATATCATTGATGTAGCCGTATAGCAGGTGTAGAAGCGGCATTGCCTGGAGGAGCAAATTCATTGTCGTCATGCAAGGCAG
Organism: Percopsis transmontana; assembly: GCA_025447815.1. Lineage (NCBI taxonomy): Eukaryota > Metazoa > Chordata > Actinopteri > Percopsiformes > Percopsidae > Percopsis > Percopsis transmontana. The sequence continues at coordinate 57,602 of JAOEHI010012427.1, forward strand.
CGTGAACCATTCATCAGGGATGTGTCTGCATATGAGTCTGTCTGTCTGTTATAAAATATGCAAATAACTATAACCAGAAGCCTTAAAAACCAAGAACTGTTGCTATACTACTACACTATAGAGTATACTGGCATACATTTTACAATATTTATAAAATAATAATAAAATGAATGACTGAATGAATGAATGGAGACACATCTCAGAAGTGGTCCCCATAACATAACCTTGTCTGAGGGAATTTGTCCTGGTGTCACCTTCTCAGCACTGGCCACTTAACGACCAATGGCACTAATTAATAGGCTTGCTTTAATGTGTCATCTAATGCATTGGGACGTTTTTGATAGTCATCTGCGCTCGTCACTGTGTCTCCCAGCATGCTCTGCTCTGGAGTCGTGATGTGATGTGACCGGATGGTTGGATGGGGAAGTGAAGATGGAGGGAATAGTGACTGCCTTCCTTCTCTGTACGACAGATAGGCCTCAGTATGTGCTCGTCTGCTCTCCAGCCTTCCGCTCACATCACGTCAAACACAAGGAAATGAGGAGAGCTGGAGGGCTAGAAGGAAGGAACAGACAGCGAGAAGATGAATTATGGTGTAGACGATTGTACTTGACCCTGCGGTAGACTTACATCCACTAGGGATGGGCAATATAGACTATATCACGATATTTCAAGGGATTTTTTGCGGTAACGATATAAATGACAATATGAAAATAGTATCATTCAAGTGACATCAGCATACAGTCTTGAGAGCCGTGCAAACACAAAAATTAATCCAAAAAAGTAAAACTTAATCCTGACCAACAATTAAGTATGCTACAATTAGAATATAATTTTTTTTTCACAAATTAAAATTTCAGTGAAAATGCAAACACCAATACTCACAGGATCACATCACACATCATCAACTATATCACCAATATCGTGGTATGACAATTTCTTATCATAGGGAGGAATTGTACCGGGATATCATGGACAATACGATTTGGCACAGCCCTAACATCTACCCAACCATGCTTGTCCCGCTGGGATAACCGTTATGCCTTTAAAAGAAAACTGTTAAAGGGACCCTTGGTTCCATTATAGTAGAGATGAAACTGTATAACATTTCATATTACGATTATTGTGACCAAAATTATAATTTTTCAAAAAGTACTGATCCACACAGAAATCAAACTTTTTTTCACCATCAGAGTTTGGCGAGGCATAGCCCTCTTAAAGTACTGTCACTTTAAGAGGGCATATTGATTTGCCTCATGCACACACAACGCTGTAATATAAATCAGATGGTGGACTGCTTGTCATATACGTGCAAAATTATCCGGAATGATATACAAAGCATCATTATGCTGACATCCAATTGGACAATGGCTTGTTAATAAATTTGTAGACACTAAAGTGTGCGTGCTGCTGATGTTAATCATTCCGGCAAGAGTTCTTGCAAACAAGGATACCTGTCAAGCCCAAGGCTTTACAAAGCTAGCTTACATTATTTTACCTTAAGCTAACACTGCTTGCACACATGCCTCGGAGCATTTTTCCTCGTTTTCTCCGCTCATACTGCCTGCGGATTGGCGATGTCGTGCCAAAAAGCGATACTTTGCCGAAAACTTATTGCCGTCCGCGGGAGAGTACACAGCCTGTTAAAGCTGTATCGCCCAGTTTATATACATGTACAGCTGCTTTTTTCTGGATCAAACAGTCATAACGTGCAAATACATATAACTTCATGTCCATGGTAATAGCAATTGTAACCGAATAATCACAATTGTGGCCAAAGAAGTGTTTGCAGTTTTTAGTAATCACGGCGTGATTATAGGCAATAGGCTATTATAGTGTTTGCAATGTTTATATGTGTTTGGTATGTCTAATCTTTTTCAGTGGTGGCAGAGAAATGACTCATTGCACAGGATATAAGGCTATGCTTGCACAGAGTGCATTGGAGCTGGTAGCCTAATAGATCAATTTACAAAAGTAATTAGTCAAAGCCATCTTGCCTTCAAAGATGACAAAAGTGTGGTGCGTCGACACACACCACGCTAATCGCCGAATGTCGATGAATCGCCCCAGCCCTAACTGACTGCATCCAACAGTTGTTCTGTAAATGATGCAAAGAACAGACCATGTGACTTAAAGTAAACCTAATGACCACACCCATGTTTGACATTCAGATATGCACACCTCAATGTAAAGTGGTTTGGATGTTTGGACAGGGAAATTACACATCCCCATCCAATAATCTGTCCTTCCCTGTCCCCTTGCAATTTTAATGACAGCACCCTCTCTCTCTCTCTCTCAATATCTGGATAATGCATTGGCAATTGTGTTTACACCTGGTATTTATAAGATTTCTGCTGTCCTGCAATAGAACTCACTGTCTGAATTGTGTTTACACCTGCCTGAGATCTGATCCCAATGTTAGCCAGACTACCTCGGGATGTAGATCTGGCTGACCTGATCACATTCTGAATTCTATGTGTGCTGGGTGCGTTTATGCCTTACATTAGCGTGTGTTCAGATCACATTTTAATGCAAGGTGTAAATGAGATATGATAGTGTGCTCTGTCACTCTAGTTGCCCCCAACATGCACACACACACCCTGTGTCTCCAAGTAGCCATACCACCCTCATTTCCCACCAGCTCTGTCTCTTTCAGTCCAGGGTGGGACCATAGCTTAATAGGGGTGGAAGCCAGAATCAATCTTAATGAGTTTTAATCTTTGACCGAGTCTGTGGAGGGCTGCGTGGATCGTTAAATAAAATAAGCCCCTTCTCTCCTGTCCTCTCCTCACTCCTCTGTAAACACATTTATAAATGGCTTCTGTGTGGGGAAGACAGGTGAGTAAGGGGAGGGAGGGGGGAGAGAACAAAGTTGAGGGAGAGTGACAGACAGGAGCAGAGGAGTTGGGCTGGGGAAGGTCAATGTGTGTCTCAGATAGCGACAGTTGGAACATTACAAATTTTACAGAACAACATACGTGCACCCAATGCTGGAGTCATCCAGCTTGTTTATGTTTATTTATTTATCAAAAAAAGTTTTTTACTAGCTTAAGGGGGTGGCGAGCTGTGAAGCACTTAGTTTTTGAGGGGGGCCATTGGTCAAATATTTCAAAAGTGCTGCTCTACATGCTTGAGTTGTCCAGGCTTGAGCCCCTTATTTACGTTTTGTGCCTCATACCCCAACCAGAGCCCAGGCAGGCCTATGTATGAAGGGCTGCTTGACTGACTGAGCATGTCTGTGAACTCCTGACAGTTCTATATCATCTATCAGATGTCTCTCCCCGGGCGTGCTGTCATTCAAAACATCTGATCTGCATTAGAGGATGATTTCCTGTCATTAGCGCAGTCATTCTCCATTGAATCGACACAAGGACTTTGGTGGGGGATGGAGGGATGGGGGGGGGGGGGTGTGATGGGGGAGCTAGCAGAGAGAGGAAAGAGAGTCTGGTCTAGACTGGATCTGTAAATAACCACCCAAAATACAAACTGTGTGTTACAATGGTAGTGTCAATTCCCTTCCCTGATCTTTGTGCCTCAGTGACTCATCTGTTGTGCGTTTGTGTGTGTGTGTGTGTGTGTGTGTGTACATGTGTGTGGGTGTGTGTGATTATTTTCTTATCTCATCAGAGGTCATCAGCTAACACAACTCAAACTGAAGCTAGGATATTGTGTGTGTGTGTGTGTGTGTGTATGGAGGATGTCTGAAGGGCATGAGTGCCAAGAGAGTGAGGGTTGGTGAAAAGGATGTCTAGTGTGCTATACGTTTCAGCTTGTAGTGCATGTGGTTGCTCACGTGAACACGAGTCCATATAAGCATTGGTATGACTATTTGTATTTCTTTCATTTGTGTGTGTGTGTGTGTGTGTGTGTGTGTTTGCGTGTACGTGTGCATGTGCGTGTACGAGCCAGTGTGAAACACAGCAGAGACATAAGTGACTCCAAATGAGGATAAGTGACTCCAAATCAGCCCCCCCCCCCCACAAACACACATACCACATGTGGTCTCCAGGATAACAATGCAACAGAACTCTGCAGTTGGTGAGACAAGTCACTGAGCTCTAACTATGCTTGGCCTAATAACTACAGGGCAGTAACACACACACACACACACACACACACACACACACACACACACACACAACACGCAACACAAGAAGACACACACACCAAACAAGGTCCTGTCAGAATAATGTCAAGGTCTTCTATTATAAACTAACTCATCTGAGTGAGATCAGGTAAAAAGTCAAGAGAACTGGAGATTTCTGCATATAGATAGATTTAATGATAACAATTGTCAGCTTGTTCATGCCAAATGACTGGAAAGGCTGAGATAACTTTAAAGTACTAAGATGTTATTTAACGTAAGCAATTCAGTGATTGCTAGCTTCTATGTAGTTTAAATCATGTGAAGCTATATTATAATTATCTACGATTCAGAAATGAGAATTGTACTATGTGACATATGCTATTAATACATATTTATGAACCGTGTTTAATATTTCAGGTTTTATACTTTTACATTACTCTTTTACCTACATGAAGTGTGACAAATCCTCAGGTTAGTCATTAAATGCAAATACATTCTAATTAATTTGTAGAGCAGATGCGTTGGTAATAAACTCCACTATGACGATATTTGATAGTCCAGCATCATTAGCTGCCTGCCAATCTTTGCTTTGCTCTGGTTCCAAAATGGCCACCATTATTGTAATCGACCTGTCATCCTGGGGCTGGGCTTGCCCAAGGGGACACCTCTTGACACCTTAGGCTTCATCTCTCCCTGGAGAAAGCCTGAAATCAGCCAAACACTCAACCAGCGAAAGCTGCTCTGTGGGAAAAGTTTCAAAGAAACGGAGCATATTTAATTCTTGACTGTACGATATGGTTCAAGGTATTTCAGCTGAGTGTGAGATAGGGATACAGAGAGATGATAAATTGCTGCGCTGTTCATATCCTGTTCCGCTTCACAGAACGCTGTCACACTGTCCTGATTCAATGGTTGAACCAGTCCTACTTCTTACACAGTAGTCTGTTACTGAATACACAAACATGTTTGTGTACTTGTAAATCCAATGGCTTCATTGTACTGTACACCATTTGGTCTGGGCCCTTGTCTGTGTTTGCTGCAATGGTTTGTATATCCCTGTTTCCTTTCTGTATCCGTCTGGCCTTGATAAACCAAGCATTGTGGCCCGGTGTTGGAATTGCATGAGAGGTAATAGAGTCTCCTGATCAACACGAGAAAGCCCACATACCTCACTCGCGCGCACACACACACACGGAAGTTTGATTGATTGGCAAGTAAGAGAATTGACAGCGTTGGGGCAGTTAAGGAGCTCAGGCCACACAGAATCCACATTAACGTGAAGGTAGGTCTAAACATAATGTGCTTTACAGAGAGGAGATAGAGGGGGATTAAAGCCACAGGGAAGGGGAGATCAAGCAGAGAGATAAGGTGAAAAAGAGAGTGCTGCTGATGGTTAGTATTACTTTCAGGTAATGTATTGATTTCTTTAATACTTTGAGAAAGAGCCCATGGAGATGATGTGCTCTTCACAAATGAAGAGCACAGTTATAAAGAAAAAGAGAGTGCAGGTAATCTTTATGAAAAGCACGATGTATATGAAGGCCAACTCAGCTGTAATAGCATTTGCTATTAAATAATTACCACAGGTTATGGCATAAGCTGAAGACTAAACTCGGATGTAATTATCACAACTTATTATTCAGAGACTTCATGTAATTTGAGAGACGTTAAACTGAAACAACAATGCAAAAGATTCTTGTTTCAAACTGTTTGGTAGTCACTCCATCTCTCTAAGGCTGATGAAGTATCATTTGTCTAATAGCCTTAGCTAGTTTTTTTGGGGCGCTATTTAATTTTTTTTACCAGACTCTTTATACAGCCGCAGGATGTTTTTTTCAAATGAGGGTAAATTAAGGAGAGGCAGAACACACATTGAGGATGCACATTCAGAGAAAGTCATTAAGGGGAGGGAGGTAATGATTATAAATGAGTCTGGGCTTAAATGTCCTGCCATGAAATATGAGCCTGTGTTCCATCCAGCTCTCCATGACTGAAACACGATCTGTCTTGGCATTACTGTATCATGAATGACTTGTTGCGTTTTAATAGTAACAGGGATAAAGGCATTAGCGTAGCGGGGGTAGGACCACGCCAAGAAAGCTCCACGTCCAGTTATATTACTGTGCCGGTGCAGTTATGAACGTAATGATGTTTAATATGTCTGCGTTAGAATGACCATTACCAGGCGATGGTAAGTTGTACCAAACCATGTGGCAAACAAAAACCCAACTACAGCAGCACAAACATGGCAGCAACATACAGTAAGTAGTGTGACCAAACCAGCAACACAGACAGATAGAAACTGGCGCCTTTTATACTGTGTCCCTGGTCTACTAGCTTAGAGGCTTCCATTAACAGGCGTTCTCACAATATTATCATATAGCTAAATTACTATAGACAATATGGTATAATTACAGTATACTGTAATAATATACTGCTAGTTCATATACTGCTATTCACCACCAAAACACATACATAAAACATAAATACAATAAATATACATATACACCAAACTACCTAACTAACGACTCCTATCCTACCACTTGGTCTCCCCGGAACGTTTATGTTGGTGTTCGTATGCCCGGGGGACTCTTTTGGCCTAACACTCTGAAACAGACAGGACAGGAAAGGACAGGTAAGCGTTTACACAAACAACTTTGCGAAACAATGCCCCAGCACACATTTTTAAAGCACATAAATGTTATTGCACAACACCCAACAGAACCCAATTTTAACCGTTGTTGAATTATGACCTAACGTATGCACTAACAATATCGTCTGAGCCTAATCTAACTTCACTACTTCAGGGTTGAGCCGAGTACCCACCCCAGCACCTGCCAGCAGACAACACAATCAACTACAGCCCAACCTTTCAATAAATACGCTATCAATATTCAATAGTCAATAAATACTTGTTAATAAATGTGCAAATATTCAATGTACAAAATGTTCTGCCAATAAAGCGCAAAAGATCGCTACCCAAATGCAAAGTGCCATTCTTTATGTACATTAAAGTTGTTAAAAGTGCAATTACGGCAAACCCCAGTACAATATTTCCAAGGCAAAAAGCAATCTAACAATAGTAACGAAGCGCCCTTTGTTACAGTCTGTGCTGATCTTCTGTGGCGTGCACACTTATACTGCGAGCGTGCGCACGTGCGTGGGAAGACCACAGCGACGGGTGTTGAAATAACCCGCAAGGATTCTTCCCGCCCTCCTCCTCCGCTCCCTTTCTCTCTCCTTCCCTCGTATCCCCATCTGCTCCCCTGATCACTGATTTCCATTCTGCTATGGTGTGTGCTCTAATTCATTCTCATGGTGGTAATGATGAAATCCTGGCTATCCTTATTAGAGACTGGCACACTGCTTGAAACAGTGAGCAGTGATTTCGGGTTATTGAGCAGGAATTTAAGGCGTTGTATTTATGGCACATGGCGCATTATCGCAAATTACTTTGAAGCACTCAATGTTTTTTAGTTTTTTTGTGCAAGGTGATTTATGGGCTGCAAGTGTAAAATAATTGGAAAGTTTCTGAAAGTGTATTAAGGTGCATGAGTGGAGGCTTAATGGGTATTAGTGTGTGTTTTTTTTTTAATGGATTTAGGGTTAGGCATCTTGCTCAAGGATGCCTACTAGGCTGGGCATGTTGTCAAACCCACTACCTTTCCTCTGGAAGTCAACCAAGGTAACCACTAACCTATTCTGCCTTTCTTTCGTTCCTCTACATTCTCCTCTCCTCAGAGGCAGGGGAGCTGATTAAACTGGATGCAAAGTTAATAAGTCTGAGCTCCACCTCTCATGCCTGGGTGGTCACATGTACTCTGGGGAGCCCTGGGCAGTGCACACACACAATGTGCGTGTGTGTGGTGGTGGTGGTGGTGGTGGGGTGGGGTATGTGACTGTGACTGTGACTGTGCTTATTATTTTCTAGTTGTTTATTAAGAGTGACAAGTAAAAGGCAGATCGGGGTCATACAATTACTGACTCACAGGGCCCACTTCTATCTGCCTGTCTAACAATAATTGGGGAGAAACCAGTCAACCAGAAAACACCCCTGATATGTTCTTCCTACCAGACTATAGAAATGTCTTTGTACTACAGAAACCATAAAGCAGAAGCTAGCTCACTGTTGCTAAATCTCTCTTCTGTTCCTATTCACGGTACAATAATTTATTTTGGTTCATTGATATAATCAAATGTAGGTAAAATGATGATGATCAAATATTAAAAAATATTCTGCAAATATTTGTTTAAACAGCGTAGCCACCGATATAAAGTATATCTATGTTACAAAAGTTGAAGTTATGTAATGATCTCATTGCAGAGTTTCCCAGCCTGCTGTTTGCGTTATTTTGCTCTTAACAGAAAGAAGTTACAAATGTCATAGTTTGTCCTCGTTTCCCTCTTGTTCTTACGATTCTGCTAAATATGATTTGACAAGGAAATAGCAGGGGTCCACAGCCCACAGCCTGCAAAGACCACCCACGTGGGAGACTGCATAATCACCATACACTCATACAAACATATAGACATGCTTACAGTAGTAGATGCAATGCAGTAGATTTCACATATTCTCATTAAAGTTGGCTTGTTTTAAAAAAATATATTGGGGACATACTGGTCCTGATTTTGCAAGCTCCACACTTTGTTAAGCTCTACAAATCACTCCTAAAACTCTCCATTTAGTTGTTTGTTGTCACGACCCTGCCTGTTCCCTGGTCTGTCTCTTGGTTTTCCCTAAGTCTGTTTCCATGTTCCCCTAGTGTGTCT